>QPKB01000006.1:5760235-5828360 GCA_003546025.1 Camphora micrantha | reverse complement strand
TTTTCATCTTCTAGGAGATCGGGATGTACCCATATGGGCTGTCCATCTGGTGTTGGGCACGGGACTAGCTCTTGGGATGTTTGAGCCATTTTTATCACCTTGAAGGAAGTAGTGACCTTCTTCTTTGGTGACTTTTGTGTTTGTCCATATGACACCATGTTGACGGAGGCCGACCCATAGTTTTTGTCAAAGGTGATGACTCCGTTTTTCCACATCTCGTTGATCTTTTCTCTCACAAAGAAGCATTGGTTGAGAGGATGCGAGATCATCTGGTGGTATGGACAGTACCGGGGATTGTTGGTTTTGCCAACATCTCCTGGTCTTTTGGGTTCAGGCGGGTGAGCTTCCCGTTTGCCAAGAGAGCCTCGAAGATTTCTTCGACATCTTCATCGAACGGGTATTTCTTTTCTACTCGTTCTTTGAAGGCATCAGAGAGTTTAGGTCTCTTACCTGCACCTTTGTTTTCAGCTTTCTTTGGTGGCTGCGGAGCTGACTTGGTTTGCACATTGAGAACCTCCTTCTTCTTTTGCTTCGAGGTTGCAATGGCGGTCGGCTCCTTCTTTGATGATTTCTGACCGCTGAGGTCCTTGATCACCGTCTCAGCCTCCATTGATGCTTCTAGGAGTTCTCCCAGATTCTTTGATTTGTTGCCGATAATCATGGAGCGTATCTTTGCTCTCATGTTGTTACGGCAGATGTCGACCAGCGACGCTTGTGGCAGCACGTCTGAACATTTGTACGCCATTGCCTTCCACTTGTGAATGTAGTCGTATGTCGACTCATTCTCTCCCTGTTTTAGGCTGCAGAGTTGAGCCATAGTCACAGGATGATCCTCACCTTTGAAGTGAGTTAGGAAGCGTGTCTCCATCATGGCCCAGTTTTGGATAGAGTCCTCCTGAAGAGTGGAGTACCAATCAAAGGCCGTACCTTTTAGGGTACTTACGAAGAGACGGATCTTGAGGGCGTCTTGATCCGCGATGGCTCCCATCAGGATCTTGAAATGGATGACATGTTGTCTGGCCGAGCCCTTCCCCGTATATGTTTGGAGAGTGGGCTGTTTGAATTTGGTAGGAAACGGTACCGAGTCCATCCATAAGTGATATGGCGGCTTGATTCCGTGTTCCTTTAGTGCATCTTCTTCCTTTGCTTTGGCGAGGATATCGTCAACGTCCCTCTTGGTAAGGGCGCGTGATTCATTTACCTCCTCCTCGTGGTGACTTGGAGGAACTTCATTATTTGGAGGACGTTGGAGGGTAAGAAGTAAGTTCTCCATGAGAGCTTCTATCCTCTGCTGTCCCTACTCCAGCTGCTGGATGCGTGCGGCTACGTCATCTTGCGGCGGAGGCTGCTCAGCATTTGTGACTAAGACGTTCATCCTTCGAGGGTCGAATGAGGATACTGTCTTGGTGATTGAGCTGGAGCTCATTCTTTTGGATGAAGAGCTCGAAGAGTGATTGCTCCGGTGTCCTTGACTTGAAGGAGTGGGAGAATCTTCTCTATGTCTTCGCGCCCGGGAGACGCTGCGAGTCACCGGTCGCTTGACATGGATTTTTGTTGCTGACTTCTGGCGCCTTCTGGTTTTGCCAACCATATGGACAGTAGCAACTTGGTTGGGTGCTTCTTTTTCGACCCATTTTTGAGAGACCTGGAGCGTGGAGTGCTGGGCTCTTTGCTTCTCTAGCTCTTTTGCCGATACGCCGCGCGGCGACGCATACGACGAGCGATTTGAGCTTCAGTTAGCTCGGGCTGTGCTCTAGCCACGAAGGAGGTGGTCCCTCGCGCGCAGCAGCCGAGCTTGTCTTCTTTGTAATTTGGCAAGGACAGGATCTGGACGCGGTCCTTAGCCTGTCGCAGCGAAGCTTTAAATTTGGCGAGCTCGGCCCCTGTTGAGATGAAGGGCCGAGTTGCAGCAATACAGGCCTTGACAGGTTCTCGCTGAGGCCTGATGATGCACGACTTGATCCTAGGCTTATAGGAATAAGCCGGCTCGTGCTGGGTGGATTTTGTTTGGTGGAGGGCTGGTTTCTCCTCTTTCGTGTACGAGAGAGGGTAGAACCGGTTCTCCTTGAGCGGGGCTAGGTATGCTGGCCTTGCAGATCTTTGGGACCTTCTTTGTTTTGGAGAAGGTCTTGGAGACCAAGTCTTGAGGTCGACCTGGTTTCTTGCAGGCTGAGGTTTCGCGAGGTTGTCGCGGGCTTCAGTCTTCTTGGCGGTTGCCCTTGGTGTCACGGTAGTGACGCGCCCAGGGGCGGTTCTCTGCTTCTTGGCAGGAGTTGTTTCTTCTGCGGGAAGTGGGAAAGGTCCCAGCAACCCGAAGACGATGGACCGGGGAGCGGAGGTCGACCTGGTGTCTTGTGCATTACCGAAGGAAGTGACACTTCGGCCGCTGGCGAGGCGGTTAGGAGCGCGTTTGTTTTGCTTCTCTTGAAGCATCAGCTGGTACTTGTTCTCGTTGAAGGTGATTGTCAGCGAAGCTGCCATGTTAGTTTTTGAAAAAACCTTTCTGAAACAAGACCGGATCCATTAGTAATCACAAGAATGTGGTGATCATAAATGGAAATAAACTATGGTTTTGTCCTTTCAATTTGCTCGAGGGGACAAGGCCCGGCCCAAGCAAGATGAAGAAGGCAAAAAGCCATAGAGTATACAATTGTTCTAAACGCAAGTATGAAAGGCTCAGAGTGAGCGTTCCAGTGACTGCTAGAAACAATTGTGAACCTTAATTCAGATTACCGAGGAGCGAGGCTCACTCGAGGTAAAATGATATAAGGTTGGGAGTACAAATGTGTCGGTCGCGAATACAGTAGACCCAAGAGGGCGTACTAGCACCGCTAGGCACAGATGTTGTAAATCGCATCCTTGAAATGGACACGAGATGGGATTTTTTTTTGAAAGGTCAAGGTTGGGTTCATAAAAGAGAGCAAATGGCACTCCGATCCGAACACGTGCTCAACATTTCTGCGAGCACAGAGTCCGAAAGGGAAATAACCAGAATTTCTCGAATCTGGACCCATCAATGACGGAAGTTTTTTTTTTTTTAGAAAAGTCAGGATCAGATTCATCAAAGAGAGCAAATGACGTTCCAACCCAAACACGTGCTCAACATTTCTGCGAGCACAGTAATCCGAGGAGGAAGAGGTCAAGATTTCTCGACTTTGAACCCAGACGTGACAGAAGTTTTTTTTTTTTTGAAGATTTTTTTTTGAAAGATTTTTTTTTGAAAGTCAGTATCGGATTCATCAGAGAGAGCAAATGATGTTCCAATTCAAACACGTGCTCAACATTTCTGCGAGCACAGAGTCTGAAAAGGAAGAGATCAAGATCTCTCAAATTTGAACCAAAAATCGACAAAATTTTTTTTTTTAGGGTTTGAGAATACATCGAGTTCTCACGATTCGTTCTTATGAAACCAATGTTGATAGACCAGCCCCCAGGTAAGGGTAGGATTACTTAATGAACCCGTTTGGAGGACCCTTACTTAGAACAGCCTAGTTGTCTCCAAACTCTGGACAAGGCTTTTCTTAGATCAACCTTGATTAAAGAACGCAATCGGTAAAACTTTCGTGTTCTCAAATGCTTCCCCTTTTTTTTTTTTTTTTTTTTTATGGACTCATCAGAGAGAGCGAATGGTCCGTTTCTAGTCTGAACAGGGGCTCAAACCATTTCTGCGAGCCCTAAGTTAGAAAGGAAAAGAAAACCAAAATTTCTCAAATTTGGATCCAAAAGAGAGAAGATTTTTTTTTTGAAAATCTGACAAGTTTGAAATCAGATTTTTTTTTTTTTTGAACTCGTTAAAGAGAGCAAACGGTCCCTTTCCCAATCTGAAAACGTGCTCAAACATTTCTGCGGGCATTGAGTCCAAAAGGGAGGAGATCGAGATTTCTCAGATCTGAATTCAAAGAACAGGAGAAGATTTTTTTTTCGAGAAGGAGAAAGATTGGAAATAGACTTAAAGAAAGAAATTTCCAACAAAAACAAAAATCCCATCTCATGTTTTTTTTTTTTTTTTATGCAAGATTCAACATTGGCCACCAACTAGAAAGGTGCCAAAGAATCTAAGTTCATGTTCTCAAATGAACGTGTCCCACCAGGTATGCCAGCTTGATGAACCCGATTCTTCCCTCTCTCCCGCTGCCTCTGCCCCGGGTCTTTCGGGGTACGGCGGAGGGGAGGAGAAGAAAAGATAAGGGTATCAACATCTTTTTTTTTTTTTGTACGGGTATGCCAATTTCACTTTTCCACTTGGAATTTAGAAACGGTGATCCGAAGATCCACCTTCACAAGTAGAAAGGGGAAATGAAACTTTTTCTAGTTTCTATTGCACACATATTTTAAGAAAAGAGACAAAAGGGTTTTTTTTTTATATGCCGTGAAAGGCGATTTCATTTGTTGCCGTGAAAGGCGATATTGCCGTAAAAGGTGATTTACAAATCTTATCCATCATGGAAGACAAGAGTTGTGATTTTTGTCTCTAAAAGAAAATTAAAGTACAATAGAAATCAAGAAAAGGAATCTGACTTCTCATTCGATTGTGGGGACACGTTCAGATCGACGGTCGCGAGTCATGTATGGGCTCCTCTGTCGTCCATGCAGATGAGAACACGATGCTTGGATTCTTGGCTTGACCTTTTAACCTCAGATTTTTAAAGGACAAAGACCAAGAGAAGGTCTTATATCCGATAAAAAGCTAAGTAAACGGGCTGAAAAGCCACGTTTTAGCCATGTTGGTAGAAGAAGGGAGGTCCTTGGGGGGGTGGCCCCCCAAGGGTGCTTCAATCACCTTTTGGTGGTCTTTGCAGCAGAGTTGCAGGGCCTCTGGATTTTCCGGGCAATTCTCTGGCGATTTCTTTGGATTCTTTTTCCGTTCTTCGTCCGGTCCTTTTTTCCTTTGGAATGCCCTCCTATTTATAGGCCTTTGGTAGCCATTTAGGAGGGTTTATAAGTATTGAATGCATTAATGCTCATAATGGGAGGAGTTACAAGTTTTAAATTATTTGTTTTGTAACTCCTTTTTCCTTGAATTTGATTGGGCGATGGAGAATAATGAGCTTTTAATTGCCTTTAATCCCCATCATGGGAGGAGTTTCATAGCTTTAATGCCATAAATCCTCTTACTTGTAACTTCCATTTGCTTGCTTTTGATTGGGCCGTCCAAAATAATGAGTTAATGACCGCATTAACTTGTCATAAAATGGGTCATTTAACCTCATTAATTGGTCGCCAAGTCGCTTGAAGAGTCGCGGGCCGCGCCGCGTCTTTTGAAATTCTTCTTGCGATGATCGCCGGTGGATCCACATGTTGTTTGATGTCGGATGGCGATGCAATTTCAGACATTGATTAATGTCAACGTGCCGGCAACATCTGTCCTGTCGATTTCACGATCGGGTGGGCAGAAAGTGTGCTTTGTTTGTCGGCCGGTTGGCGATTTCGAGGCATCTAATGATCATCTAATGATTTCGGCGGCGAATCCGTGATGTTGACGAAGATCGACGGATTTCATGTACGAAAAATCAGATTTTGGAAAAATCACAGGGGCCAATCAACTCGAAACGCGAAAAGGACCCGAAAAAAGGGGTTTGCGGCGACTTTTGGGTCGCCGGAATTCCATGGTCGCCGGCGACCATGGGCCAAGGTCGCCGGCGACCATGGGCTTTGGGCCCATTTCTCGGCTGTCGTTTGGTCACTTTTTCTTCCCCGTTTTTTGATCTTTTTTCATTCCCTTTTCTTCTGTATTTTTCCTGACATTTTCCCTCATTTATTGGCCTGATTCTCTTGAAGAAAACCCGATGAGAAGCCACGCAAATCGGAGCACAAAGTTTTATATTTTTCTGGAAAGCCGAAGACTTTGTTGTGCGGTATTGCCGATTTTTTTGTCAAGCATTGAAACTAGGCCAAACGATGTCGGAATGACCTGAAATTTGACGTGGAGCTTCTTGAGCAGTAGATAGGACCAACCATAGGCTTTGGTTTGAGTTTTGAAGCCGTTCGGGGTCCCGCAAATGCTTGCCTTAATTTTGCCATGAGAGAAATGCCGAGCTTTGACTTGTGGTCAACCGATGTCCGATTGACCTGAAATTTGACAGGGAGCCTCCTGAGTAGTAAGTAAGACCAACCATAGGCTTTGGTTTGAGTTTTGAAGCCTTTTGGGGTCCCGCAAATGCTCGCCTTGATTTCGCCATGAGAGAAATGTCGAGCTTTGAAACTAGGCCAAACGATGTCCGTTTGACCTAAAACTTGACAGGGGACCTGTTGGAGTCATTTTGAGATGATCCATTAGCTCCAATTTGGATGCCATGATTCCGGGGTGCTCCACCGTCGGTAGGTCTGTTTTTGCTTCCCGAGAGTTGATGAAGGGTCAAACGTTGTCCGTTTGACTTGAAATTTGGCATGGGGCCTTTTGGAGGTATTCTGAGACCATCCGTAGGCTCTGATTGAAGTTTTGAAGTTTTCGACACTGTCGCTGCCGGGAGCTCCTGTCTGGCTGTCGGAGGAGTGAAGTTAGGCCAAATGACGTCGAAATGGCCCGAAACTTCATGTGTACCCATTTTTTTGGCTTCTTTGAAGGATCTTGCAGTTTTTGTTTGATTCTGACAAGATCTGGTGCTTGAAGTGGCGCCTTCCTATTTATGGTAGGATGTGGCTCCATGTAGCTTTTGGTGTTGAAGGGACATAGTGACATTTTTGGTGTCAACAATTCAAACAAAAAGGAAAGAACATGTTGAACTCGTCAAAGTCTCATTTTCAATCTTAAAAACAATCCAAAATTGCCAAAATCTCGTTTTTTAGTTGAAAACAATCAAAATTGCAAATATATAAAAAAATTGAGTAAATTCTTTTAAAAAACGGTCCTGATAACTACGTCAAAATTCCTCAATACTGGTTGCTGAAAATAGTCGTTTTTTCTCAAAAACGACAGTTAAGAACGTTCGGACTGACAATTGAAAATCTTGCAGTCGTTTTATGTGAACAACATGCAAAAACTGTCGGTAATTTGAATATAAAATGACAATTTTGATCTATTGTTTATGTTACAATACAAACCGACGGCCTGTTTATGTTGTTTTTATGGAAAAATAAAATAAAATAAAAAATAGTTATTAGCAGTCGTTTCTAAAACTCAAAAGCTTAAAAATATTTTAAAATGAAGAATTTGAAAATTTTACACCTATCAACAGTAACATCAATAGCCAATACCTGAACAATCATTTGTAAGAACCATTCAAAAATCAATCCAATAGTCAAGAACAATATATCCATCCACACTTAATATCCTAATACATAATATCCATCCTTGGTTAAAGGAGTTTCTAATAAGGAATTGGGCTTATTGGGAATTTCTTACATGATGTGACATCTTGTCCCTTGGGCATTCCAAATACTATGTTTGGTGCAAGAATTCAGAGATCCAAACCACATAAAAAGGCACTTGTAGCCTTATGAATTCCCAACATTCAAACATTCCAAATGCTAGAGGGTTGAGCATTTGGAATTCTACTTTGGGGGACGGGCAGCATTTGGATTTCTCAGGATCTCCTAGACAAGAATTCTCCAAATTCTTCTAAACAAACAAGCCCTAAATCAAAGACAATATACCCATCCATATCTAATATTAAAAATTAAACTAATAATCCATATAGTCTTATACACCAAACTAGTAAAATATGGTCTTCCACTTGGGCCACTCGGTCACATCTCCTGTCATAAGATCTTCCATCTTGCCTTCTCCGGTTGCCAAGTCGACACTTCCTTCTATGATCTCATCTAGGATGATCTTATAGCACCCTAGATCATCTGAAAAATCACCCGCTACTCAACCATAAGCAACAATGCATACGGGCCTCTTTGTTAGGTGCATCAATTTACACAAACTTGTACCTGTATGTGTGGTTGTTGTTGGGCCCAACTGTGTTGGAAAATCATGTCTCACCTACAATTAGCAACATTTGATTCATGTTACCATATATCTTATCAATCCACACATTATTTTAAATTTAGGAATCTACTATTTATCTAAAATTGCTTTATACCTGAGAGCAGCTCCCGCGATGATCAGTAGGGTCTGACACTGTGTCCCACCCTGAGAAAAGGATGAAAAGAAATGTTGCATATCCTCCTTGCGTTGGCTGGCCTCCTCCGCTAATGCATTTCTAATGTTTCCGTCAACTGCTCCACTTTAGCTTGTATGGTCATTCTCGATGCTTGCTTCTCTTACAAGGCTATCCTGCAAGGATTGGTATAATGCATGGAAGTCCTTGAAACACCCAAACTCAGTTCCCTGACACGTCCTCAAGTATTGGGACCAAGAACGTGTGCAAAAGATAAAATAAAATAAAATAATGTGAGACGATCAACAAGATAGCTATTCTCTCACTACCACCCCAATAGTTAATATGATTGGCTTGCAATGTATGTGTTCCCCTTTCCTCATAGTGAAAAGAAAAGGAAGCTCTTCTCTCACTACCACCCCACCATAATAGAAAAAAGGATGTAAAATGGTTAATGAAACTTGCACATACCCAACATCCACCCAAGCCAAATTGGAGATTCTCTAGCCAAGTACTATTTGGGTTTGAGTTAGGTTGACTTTTTTTATTTAGGTATCAAATCTTTTACATAAAACACAGAATATAAGTATTATAAAAAAAAATCAAAACCATAATCCGCATATATACATGTGCAACTGCATCATTGTCCAGATCGTTGTGTACACTGGAGGGGTCATCCAAAACTACTTTCTTAATCTGCATATATGCAAGCAACCATGCTATCATCCTAGCCAGTATGGTTGGCCTGAAGGCCAAAGCAGAAGAGCCTCTCCTATATGTATGCTCGGTTGATACTGTGATGGTTTCCCCAGTAGTATGAACAAACAAAAAGGCGATGTGCTCAGTGGAGTGATGTTCTTCGCAATCATTGCTATCACCGAAGACATAATCGAGCTTCCTCAAAGATTCCTGGCGCTCGTCACTCCAAGTAGCATTTATCAGAATATCCCGATATAGTTGTTCGGTCCTTGAAGAAGTCAGAAGTTGGGTCCTGAACCTCTCCATCTCAGTTTCGAAAATATTTTCCACATTCTGAGAAATATGTTCCATCATAGCACAACCCTCTCCCATTATGCTGTGGGGATAAAGAGGAGCCTGCGCAGTTTCAGCAACTGGGACCTTTGGGGTCTCAACTGCAGGCTGCTTGTCTTTAACAGTGGCAGTAGCATCAGTGGTAGTGGATGAGGAAGAGGCAACGTTCTTGTCTGTAAAAAAAATAAATAAATAAAAGAGGATATTAACACGAGGTATCCGATTACTGAAAATCTACAAAAATTTCAGCAGCATTTCACATTAATTTAGAGGTGGACAAAAACCCTAGAGAAAAGGGCATACTTGATTCTCAACCCCGGTACTGCAACAAAGTACGCGCTCAGAAGGCTTTTGAATCAAGGTCTTTGATTAAGCAGGGCAACTGAATGTTCACTGAAACCATAAGGAGACATGGATTAAAATGCAATGCAAAATGCATGAAATGACTAAATTTAGAAGGGGTGTGCAATTAGCAACTTTGTAAAAGGGCTTGGCGTTTAATGGCCTCTTATACAGTCCTCAACGATCGCTGTCAGCCACTGTATCAGCCTTCAGCATGCCACTACTCAACGGCTAAGGGTCTGTCATTTCAGCACTCAGCGGCTAAATCCTGAACAGTTAGCAGCTATAGTTCTGCCATTTCAGCACTCAGCGGCTAAATCCTGAATTGTTAGCGGCTATAGTTTTGCCATTTCAGCACTCAATGGCTAAAGTTTGGATACTTCGGCAATCAGAAATCAACGGCAAAATTCTGGACAACTAGTGGCTAGCACCTATGACTCAACAGTCAATTTTCAGACTCCATAAATTCCTAATGGCCGCTATTTTGTTGCTTCAATGCTCAACGGCTAAAACTAAAATTTCCCATACTACTTAGCTGTCAGCAACCAATACTTAAAAGGGTTAAGAAATTATTACCTGCCAGTAGAAATCCGTTCGTCAGGGCTCTGCTTCATGAAAATTGAAAGGGAAGACCCTAAAATTCTACTTTTCTGTCCAAAAGGAGGCAAAGAAGACTGAAATCTGGCCATTTTCCTTCATGCCAAGTTCGAAGTTCTAGACGCAGTAAAGTAGTAGGAAAAAGGGGGAGGGAAAAAACCCTAAAAATTTGTTCCCATTAAAAAAAGGGGGGGGGTGTGGATTTTTTGTGCTCTATTAGCACCTACGACTCAGTGGTCAATTTCCAGACTCCATAGAGCATAGAAAAGGACCAAAGTCTCAGTGGTCATTCCAGAAGAGCTTCAGCGGCCATCGACCAGCATAGAAAAGGACCAAAGTTGGCCGGTTAGCGCACCGTTCGAGGAGGTGTCGTTTTGACTTTCAATTGCTTTTCGAAATCCGTAGATCCATCAAAATCCAAAAAAAATGACGTCATCATAATGGTCTATTTCAAAATATCTTCAAATAGCTCAATTTTGAGTTTGTTTGCCTACCCAACCACCGAATTTCATCCGAAACAACACCAATGAAGCAAACCCTAGCCCGGGTCACCCATTTTCCTTGCTGAAATTCGGATTTATTCCTCACGAAATCACCACTTTTTCATCACCCAAAAGAAAATTCATCAAAAAGTTGTTCTACGCTTCCAGGATTCTTCCTTGGGCTTTTTCCCATAATCCCCACAAAGATGCATACAATTGATATCTACGAAAAAGTAAGGCATGAGCAGCTCTTCAATCAAGTTTTCTACACCTTTCCATCGAAAATCTGGATTTATGAACGAAGAATTGGAATTCTCGAGGCACACTAATTACAACATATATTTGAATCACTGTACCTCGATGAGGGCATTGTTGGCATGCAAAAAATTCATTCATTAACATATCACATTTCCTAAGCAAAATACTCATTTTCATAGGAAGATGGCATTTTCTGACCGTTGGGATTTGACAAGCCATAGTGACAGCATCCTAGCGGCCACTGTTTACAAAGTTTATTGGCCGCTTCAATCTTCAATGCATTGGCCGCTCAAAGCAACGATGTGGCAGCTGCTCCTCGCTTGGATGATGACTGCTGGGCGCTACAGGATTCCAAGCGCCGGTTGCCGAGCTTCTTCTCCAGTGGTTGCCAAGTAGTTGTCACCCACGATCTCTGGTCAGTTACGTGTTCTGGCAGCCATTGGATCTACAAGAGGAATAATTGCAACTTCCATTAATTGCAGTTTTCGAAACCACCTCCACTCCTCTATGATTTCCGACGATTATGGCTTCTCAAAGGCTATAAAATGGAGACTTGGGGAGGCAACAAGGACCCCCGGGGTCCCGTGCAAAAGAAGACTGGAAACTTTGCCAATTTTAAGACAGAAGACAGTCTCTCTTCCTTCCTCAAGGTGAGAATCAACTAAAGAGTTCTTCTGCCATTGGGTGATCGTTCCCAAAACCCAGTCTTTGTTGTTCCTCTCACTTGAGAAGAAGAACAAGGATAGTCTTTGTCGTTTTGAGGCAGACATCTCTGATAATTCTCCTTCCTTCCATAGAAAGGTGATGAATTACAAAGATTGGCAGAGGAAACTTCGATGCAAATTCATATCAAGCAAATTTCTAAAGATATCAATCTTCTCCTTTCTCCTTTCATTCTGTAATTCCCTTTGTATTTGATCTCCTAGGCCTGACGAGGGGATTGTATAAAAACTTGTAAGCAACCTGCACTCAAAAGGTAAGACAAGAAGAACCCACGTAAGAAAAAAAGAGGAGATGACTCCTTAAAGCACAACCAAATACACATGTAAGTCATCTTCACATCTTTCTATAACATTAAAAAAAAAAAAAGCCTTTTCCCTTCTCATTTTTTGAATGGAACACCAATATTTTTCCAGCATAATTATTATTGTGTCTATATCTCTTCACCTGCCAGACCGTCGTGTCTAACCCCTTTTTGTTTGGTGCTCTAGGTATGATGTTCTTCACCTCGAGCTAAAGTGCATGTGGCCGTGGAGCTATGAGTTTGCAGGTTTGTAGTGTCGGCGATGTTATGTAGTCATTAAGCTTGACACTGGAGCTACGTCATGTTTGGGGTAATATTTTATTTAGCTTGTTATTTGTATGGCTTTTGTTAGCCTTTTCCTTGGGATTTTAATTAATGCACTCTTATAATTTGTAACCAGAACGTATATGGGAAATGAATATCATGTTATCGTCAGCTCTATATTTGTTATTATGGCTTTTTCAGTCTGAAATGGGCCTTGATATGTGTACACAATAAATTCATGTATAAATAAAGAAATGCACCAAAATTTATTGGATACAAATTTCCCTCCATTTAATGGGAGGTTTTACATTCAATTTTGTGGGTACATCATACTCCCGATTGTGAGAACTCATCGATCGTTAATTACATCTTCAATGGAAAACCTCTAATTATCAAGACATTGACTCAATAAAAATTACAAAGAAAATCTAGGAAATAAATAAGTAACAATTGACAAGTTCCTGCTCTTCGCCTTTGCTGTTAGAAGTAGTTCTTTCGATTCACCTAGATCTTCATGATCATTTCTCGATTGGGTTCATGAATTGATGAATTTGATGATGATTTTTTTATATATGGAAGTGGGCCACTCCTTGCATTTTTATTGGCCCATCATAATGGATTTGAAATAGCCAGGCCTCCTTGTTGAATGAGTTGAGTTGGATTAGTTGAACCATGCCTTTGATTATATGGGCTGTCATTGACTTTTTCTCTTTAAGGGATTTTCAAATTTGAAAAGGGGTTGTTTTAACTCCCTTGAGTGAAGGAACAACCTTAAATATCCGTGATCTTCTTGTATATAACTTTTCTATTCACTCCATCATTTCAATTTGATCACAAAGGTAGCAACACAAAGGATAAAGGAAAGGAAACGAACACAACAGATTAGAGGTGTGTTCCAGCTGATATTTATTTCCTTGAATTATATTCCATAAATGTGTTATTTCAAGTACATGTAAAAGAAAAATTGTTTTTGTCATTGCCCACTTTTATTGTTGTTTGCTTGGGTGGTCATCTCTGAATGATCATCATGTTTCTTCTCCATCATTATTTTCTTATCATTATTTCTATTTGAACAATGATGAAAATGGGCCATTTCTTTATTTGGGCTTGATATCAATAGTGCTTATTTGCTTCATGGGTATGGACTGATATAGTAGTAAGTGAAGTCCTCTTTTTCAATCCTCATTTGGACTGATTTCTTGATCCATTGATGTCCCTTACATTGACTAAAGAACTCAAGCCTGCTATATGAATTGATTTTCAATCTAATTAGAGAGATCATTTTAGGTTTGGCTCTCCATCAGTTAGGACTGTTATTTGGGTTCATTCACTTGTTTTCAGCCAACATTTTGGCTGTCTTTTGACCTATTTAGAATCATCATTTAGACTGAGTTTTCAGTCTACTTTCAACCACTAAGTGATTTCTTGACATCTAATTTAACCAAATTTAAGTTGTTATTTGGGCTGATTTTGGTCTATAATTCTGGCCCGATTTTGACCATTAGTCTGGTCTGGTTTAGAATTATAGGTCTAGACTGGTTCCGGCATCTGTAATTCTGGCCTGACTCAAACTGCAATTTTGGCATGGGTCAGACCCTGAATTACGGCCTGAGTTAGGCCCAAAATCTATCTTGGATTAGACCCAATATTTTGGTTAGATTCAAACCCAAAACCTGATTTGATTTGGACTGCATTCTAACCTAATTTTGGCCTCTTGTTTTTTTACCCATAAATTTGGCCAGATTTAGAATCATAAGTCTGGACTGGTTCTGGCCTAACTTGAATATGCAATTTTGGCCTGAATTATATTTAATATTCTAACCTTAGTTAGACCCAGAATTTTGGCCTAAAATAGTCGACCCAGAATTCTTGTCATTTTATGAGCTGAGACCCTGGCCAATTCCGGCCTCTTTTGGGCCAGTTCTTGAGCCCATTTATATCCACCATTCAGGATTTGAAAATTTACGCTGTTTGTTTGGAGGGACTCAGGATTCTATGGAGGACAGAAACCTTTAAATAAGGATCTGAATCTCCATTTTTTTAATGTTGGCCAAGTCACTGTGTATATAAAATTTTATTGGAGGGCGAGGACCTTTTTACTCTCCGAATCTCCATGTAGTAGTTCGGTGAAGGATCGTGACTATTTGTTTGGGTGAACCATTATCAGAGTATTTCTGCTCCATTTTTTTTATTTAAGAATTCTGTGGAAGTTAAGTATTTGTCTTGTAGAAGAATATCCATTTATTTTTAATGGTACATTTGAGGTAGTGTCCCACCATTGGTCATCACATGTAATGAAAAAATTGGATGGAGGACACTAATACCGTCGACACCTGTAACTCGGAGTGCGGAATTCTTTTTTTGAAAGAAAGACTTGCACTTGGACAAATCAGGTAATTTGCACAATATGCCACCACTTGATGCTTTCTAGTGTATTATCTTTTCTCTAACAACAAATGCATTGACATAAATATGTGGAGAAGCCAATTAAAATGAATTATAAGTACCCATTGGAGAAAAATGCTTTAGATTAAGCCACGCGTCCTCCAAATTGCCTGTTGGCTAGCAACAGATCATGTACCCATTATCATGAGTTTTAGTCTGATATCTTGTTTCAGACTAACAGTTTTGAATCTCGATGGAGATGGTTCAGATCTGGTCCAGATTTCAGTTTCATTAGAGGGCAAAATAACTACAACAAATGGGATTTTCAGCGACGAAATTATTTGTGACGCAACCCAAAGTGTCGCAAAAAGTAAAAAAGACTTTTTGCAATGTAAAACTAGACCCGTTGCAACAAGTTAAGTATTTGCGACACAAGACTCCATGCGTCACAAATAGATACTTTCAGCAATGAATATAGTGTGTTGCAAACAAATGCGTCAAAAAATCATTGGCGCCAAATGGCGGTAAAATTATTCGCAACACTAGATACACATTTGCGACACAATTATATGTCGTAAATAAGTGTCTCTATTTGCGACGCTATCCCTGTGTCACAAATAGTTTTTAGTCTGAGCTATGTCGTAGAAAAATTAAGGTTATTTGCAACAATTTCTTTTTTGCATCGCACATAATATCTTATTCGCGACGTTGATGTCTTTGTGTCGCAGATAATTATTATTAGCGACCTCCATCATAGGGTGTCATAAGAATTTTAAGCTAAAAAAGTCACTAATTTCTTCCCTCCGCCACCATTAAAAAAAATATATATACATTTATTTGGAACGCAATCTTGACGTCACAGATAATATTTAGTTGCGATAGTATACCTGATGAGTCGCAAATAATGAGTTTTTTTGCGACGTGGATTTAAAAAGTTGCGACAGTATACCTGATGAGTCGCAAATAATGAGTTTTTTGCGGCGTGGATTTAAATTCGTCGTAGATAATATTTTATTAGCGACATTATTTTTAGCGTTGCAAAAAAAAATTAAGTCTAATTTTTCCAATTTGTTCCATCTCCCTCGTTTTTGTTTTTTTTTCTAATCGATCCCCTGCCTTTTGTTAATAGTGTTTTATAAACGCAAGTCTCTTTGCCACCCTCTCTGTGCTTTACTCTCTCTGTCTAGCTCTCTGCCCGAAATCCAAACCAGAAATCCAAGATCCCGCTGACGATCCTCTACAAGACAATAGAGAAATCCGTCGGTAAAAACGCCTACCTTGCGCGGGAAAAATTTTGTTTTTACCATCGAATATATATAGCGGTGGCCAATAAATTCGAGGGTACATAAACGGAGTTTCTAGCGTCCATTATTGGTAGGGTGATGCTAAAAATCAATTGCTGCGGTGGCCAAAAATTATATTACAAACCACACCTTTATGCCCTAATCCTCTTCAAATGACGAACTACTCTATTTGGTCCCCTCTCGAGCATAAATCTTCAAGAAGAAGACCCTCCTCTCATCTCCCTCTTGCTGATGGGTTTTAGCCCTTGGTACGCTGATACGATCATTCTTGTGTGCCCGAGCTATGGTGATGAATTGAAGCTACTGCTCAAAAGAGAAAGCAAGAAGGTAGTTTTAATCTCAAAAAGGGAGATTGTACCATACAGTTTTGTAGGGAAAAAATGCTAATGAACTTTATTAATGGGTTCTTAGCATAAATACATGATACAGAACCAAACGGCTACTTTCCAACGTTCCTAAGAAATAACAATATCCCTGAGAATAGGGCTACATAGTTTCAACAGAAATACTAGTATTGGACACTTTATTCGAGACCCAGTCACGAGCCTTATCTCTTGTAACATAGAATGACTCAATCAACCCAATGGACATGAAAAACATGTATCAATCCATCCCCCTCAAATGATCATTGTCCTCAAGGATTAATTGTGGGAACTTCTGCTCAAGATCACTGTACCTTTCCCATGTTGCATCCAAGTCTGAAGTGCCACACCAATGAACTAGACCTCAACCGTTACCTTGGGTCCTCTTTTAACTATTCTTCTAGCTAAGATTGCCAAAGGTTGCGGGAGCAACGACCCATCTGGATGGAGAGGTTGCAGAGTGGGCTATGGAATAACCTTTTCACCAATCTTCTTTTTCAATTTTGATACTTGGAACACAGGATGGAGAACACAGGATGGAGTTTGCTACCAGCAGGCAAGTCCAAACAACAAGCAACTTGGCCTATTTTTCAAAAACTTGAAATGGGCCAAAATATCGTGCAGTCAATTTTTGGGATAGCCGAGCAGAAACTAAGCTTTGTCTATATGGTTGGAGATGAAGATATACCCAATCTCCAACTGAGAACTCCCTTTCCGTTCTATGCTTATTTGCATTCTGCTTCATCCTGGCGTATGCTTTTTCTAAGATTATCTTTTAATAAATGCAAAGCTTTTTCACGATCACGAAGCTCATCATCAACAGCTTGGATGCGGGTCGTTCCTGGAACATAAGAAATGAGAGTGGGTGGTGCCACTGCATAGACTGCTTGATAGAGAGTAATTCAAGTAGCTGAATCGAAGGTAGTATTGTACCACCACTCGACAATCGAAATCCATCACACCCAAGTCTTTGGATGATCATTGGTGTAGCAACACAAATAATTCTCTAAACATCTGTTGAGTACTTCTGTTTGCCCATCAAATTCTGGATGGTATGATGACGTCATATGCAATTTCATGCCTTGTAATTTAAAATTTTCTAGCCAAAAGTACTTGTGAACACTGGGTCCTGATCTGAAACAACTGTAGCTGGCATCCCATGTAATTTAAAGATATGTTCAAAAAATAATTTTGCTATTGATTGTGCTATGTATGGGTGTGAAAGAGGCAAAAAATGACCATACTTGCTGAGGTGGTCAACCACCACAAAAATCACTGATTTGTTAGATGAAATTGGGAGGCCATCAATAAAATCGATGGAGATGTGACGTCAAATCTCATATGGGATAGGTAATGGCTGCAATAATCCAGGCAATGGTACATTTTCATTTTTAATTCGCTGGCACACATTGCATTCGGGAACCCAATTTTTGATGTCCTTCCTCCACCTTGACCAATAAAAAGAGTCGGTCACACGCCTAGCTGTTTTTTGGAACCCTAAATGCCCAGCAATAGGGAAACAATGTAATTCTTTGAAAATGGCCACTTTCAAGGGAGAATTGGGTCGCACTAACAACCTATTTTTTTGCCAGAAAACCCCATCCCGAACTACATACTTGGCAGGATCCAGCAGTCCTTTTCCTAACTATGTAGATCTTGATAATATGTGTCTTTTTTATTTTCTTCCCTGATTTGATCAATCCATGCAAGTACAAGTGTGGACATAGCTGTAAGAGTAAGGTTAGGTGGGGCCCGAGACAGGCATTAGCAGCCGAATTTTCCTTCCCTTTTTTATTCTCAATTTTATAATCAAAACCCATAAGCTTTGTCAACCATATTTGCTGTAATGGATTTACAATTTTCTGTTCCAACAAGAATTTCAACCTCCTGTGATCTGTTCTAATCACAAAAGTTCTGCCTAGGAGATATGGCCTCCGTTTCTCAGTTGCTAAGATTATAGCCAGGAGCTCCTTTTCATAAGTAGATAGTGACAAATTCCTACCATGTAGAGCCTGGCTGAGGTAGGCTATTGGACGCCCTTGTTGCATGAGAACTGCCCCCACTCCAGTCCCACTAGCATCTCACTCCAAAATAAATGGGTAAGAAAAATAGGGCAATGCCAAAACTGGGGCCTTGTCATATCTTCCTTGAGAGCATGAAAAGCTTTGTCTGACTCCGCATTCCAACCCCATGCATTTATTTTTTTAGCAAGGCTGTCATGGGACCGGCAATCTTCCCATAATCCTTGACAAACTTCCTATAATACCCGGTCAAGCCCAAAAAACCTCTAAGGTTTTTGATTGAAGTAGGTGTGGGCCAATTTAGTACCCTTTGGATTTATTCTTGATCAACAGCCACCGCTTCTCTTGTTATCACATGACCAAGGTACGCCTCATTAGTACCAAAACTGCATTTAGACCACTCTGCAAATAACTTGTGGTGCCGTAAAATTTCCACAACAACCCTCAAGTGATCCACATGATCCGCTGAATCTTTTGAATATACTAGTATATCATAAAAAAAAAAAAAACTAGTACGAATGTCCACAGATAAGGTTTGAACACATTATTCAAGAGTGATTGTGTAATATCTTAATCCTACCCTAATCATGTTTAGTGTCTAATTAATCTTAATTAGATGCCTAATGTATGTTTTGAATGTATTTGGGCTTGATTAGGTAGATTAGAATGGGGTTTGACCATTGACTAGGTAGCATTATGACTATTGGGTTTTTTGGGTTTATTGGGTCCCGTGTGTGTGTTTTCTATTTTTCCAAAGATTTTGGGTGCATCTCATAGTTCATGAGTCATTTTTCAATTTTTATATTTTGAACCAACTCATTTGAGCTCATTTAGACCCATTTAGAAGCCAAAAGCCCTATACTATAAATCTTCATTATATTTTTGGACTTTCCTTCAAATACTAGAAACTTCATGGTATAAAATGCTAGCTAAAACCCTAAACCCCATCTCTTTCATTTCATTCCATCTCCATTAGCAAGAGGCACCTAGGGTTCCATTTCCTACCCATTCTTCATCATTTTCCTCGCTACCAAACACCAAAGAGAGAGGTTTGAGAGTGTTTTGCCTCATCTTCCTCAAGCAAGAACCCATTTTCTACAAGTTTCATCTTCTTCAAGCTCTCATTTGTTCTTCTTCTTCCGTTCCACTCTATATGTAAGCAAAACTTTTCCCAAATCACTCCTCATTGTTCAAAGCAATGATTAAAGGTTTTTAGTAGTGAATATTTGTTGATTTTGTAGTTCTTTCTTCAATTTTCACCATTGTAGGAGCTTGGCTGAGGTTTCATTTTGAGGGTTTTTGCTTAGAGCTTGGTATTGAGTGGGTATAGCTTGGATTTCTATAAATTTGTGTTGCAAGCACCTAAGGCAAGTAAACATTTATAAAATGTGCATGTTTTTCTCTATTTATGATTCTTGTAATGGATCTCATGTTAGATTACCCAATTTCAATTCATGTTGTCTATTGTTCTAATTTGATTTAAATTTGTAAATGGGTGTAGTAATAACTTGATATCTCTTTTGGGTTTTATTTTGATTGAAAATGTGTTTGATGGTTTGGAGTGGGTATTGGAGATTCCTTTTGTGCTCATGAAATGAGTTTGAAAGGTTGTAAAAGGTTGGGAAAGGGGCCCACTCTAAAGATAGAGTTTCAAGCATAGAATTCATGGTTTATACCAAATTTCAGGTCATAATTCAATTAAGAATTTGGCCAACCGAATTTGGGCAAATTCTTCACCGAATTTATAGATTTTCGAAAGGCCATAACTTTTGATCTGTATGTCCAATTTTGAAGTTTTACATATCGCTGAAAAGCTCTTATACTGTAGAATTCATTGGTCCATACAACTTTATGATCAGAGGTTAGGAAAGTTAGGGGATATTTAAACCAATGAATTTAGCCTCATAACTCATACTACCCACATTGTACCTAGTTGAACTAAGTGTGGTTATGTTGGAATCAACTTAATTGGATTTTTAGGTGATTATGGACCTAGTTCTGGAACTTAGTATTGGATCCTTTAACTTTAATTTAAGCTCAATGAATTTCTAATGTTAAAGGGTGTTGTTTGAGCACACATACACTCTCATGGAAACTCGTTCATGGTCTTCTTTTACCTCGAATCAAATGTGTTATCTTAAGGTATTTGCCATCCCAAATTATGTAACGCCAAGGGTTCTTTTGTAGCCCAATGATGTCGGAAATCTTAAGCCTACACATTTTGGACGGTGAAGCCCACGAGTATTCCAAAACCTTAGGATTGGCTTGTCATGCATCATTGATTCCGTATATAATCCTTATGCATGCATTTCATTTCCGTTTCTAGTGCTCTTGCATGATATGTACATGCATGCTATCTCGAGTCTATTTGCTTAGCTCATGTGCCCTTGTTGTTTTACGTCATATGTTTCCTTATGCATTATGTATTTATGTATGTTCATATGATATGTCATGTTACGCATTTATGATTATCGTTATGTACTTGTCCATGTTTACATTTGTATATGTTTATGCTCACGCTATGTCACACCATGATATTTGATGTACACTCTATCCCTTGAGTCGGCACCACTTAGCTTCGACCTTAGCCCGGTTGGATCTAGCTAGGTGTAGGTTTAGTTAATTTTATGGACCTCTGCAGATGGTATTTCTCTGGGGGGCTTACCGGTACGTCAGGTCCACGGTGGAGTATCTGGGCCCTAAGCGTCCTAGTGGTACCTCATGTTTATATTATGTTATGCCATGCTCTCATGTGACTATGTTAACATATTTATGTGGGAGAATATAGCTCATGTGATTTTGCCATCTAGTTATGATATGTATGTCTATACACTTGTCATCTTTGATTCCTTACGTATCATGCTTACTCACGCATCATGTATGCCTAGATTTCCTTACTTGACCTCATATGATCTATCTTGTCAATCTTACTTGTTTGATATACATGTTATATTTTATTATTTGTCGCGACCCCGGAACGAGGCTGCGGCATTAATGGGTGGTGATGATGATTATTTGAAAGATTGATTAACCTCCCATAGGTTCCCGCGGTGAGGGTTCCGAAAAACAAACAAGGAACAACCAACTCACACGATCAAGTATGCGGAAGCGCGTGGCAAATCACATCTTATCAAGTCATGACAGAATATAAACATAATGTCATCAAGACTAAAATATCAGAATGAAGACATAACGAGGCATTCTCATAATAATTCAAGTTGTAAAGTTAACAAAGTATATTAAGTTATTACACTTCCCAAAATAAGAGGCCAACAAAGGCCAATACAATTCCAAAAGTATAAAAAACCCAAAGAGGTGATCCAACGTAACTCATGACCCGTCCAAACGTCTACATGACGTCGTCGGGTTGCCACTCATGGGCTAGGGTAGGCCCAACAGCCTCCTCCTGGCACTCCTCCTCAAAGGGATGGACACCTGTACCTGGTCACCAAAATGCAAGCATCAAATACGACGGTTTGGCAAGAAATCATTTTAAGTGAAAGCATGTAAAACAACGTTTAATCGAGAACATAAAGAAGTACTTTGCTGAACGTAAAACAAATACTTTTCTAAATCGAAGACAAACTAATATGAATGCATAACATATATATATCATGAATCGTAAATCCACAAAGAGCCCATCCTTCTCTATCATTTATAATGAAAAGAGTAAGCACGCACGAAAAGCACGATATACATAATATAACACGACACGATTCCCACAAATACGGGATTCCGGCCGCGGAACCGGACACGCACGATGTGTAGTAAATACACGACTAATCTGCAGTTAGTTCACATGTTTAAGGACCCCCAGACAGTGGATCAGACTGAAAGGGCAGTCCAAGCTCTGTGGTGTTCACTTGAGTTCATGAATGCACAAAACACGTTAAACACGATTCAAACATATCGAAAATAAAAGGGGAAATCACTTGTCACGACAAGACGAGGCACGACTATCACAATGCATAATATATATGCTCACAACTTATAAAAGTGATCCCCATTTAATACTTGAAACACATCTTCGAACGAGCTTATAAACTTGATTTCAAAACGAGTACACGATATGACTTGCGGTCTTAAATCAACGCTCAAAACACGATAATTTTATCAAGTACATGCTTAGGCTATTCATTGACTATTGGTTGATTGGAACTCTATATTTAAAGCACAAGGATTGGTGTCCCCGAAGTTAGTACATAGCATGGAGTTCCATTCACACAATGTCAAGTTAAAGTCCTTAATATAGCCTAATTTTCAAATTTTAAAAGAAAATGCAAATGGGCAAAAATCTGCTTAAAACAGGGAAAATCTAGTGTGCCTGGTCGACTTGGCCCTTGGCCGGTCGACCGCGTACACTGTGAGCCCGGTCGACCGCGTACACTGTGAGCCCGGTCGACCGGCCAAGTCCCGGTCGACTCAGAGTTGTAACTTTAATTCAGTGAATAGTATTTTGGTCAGGTTCCAGAGAACCTGACCCTGTGTCGCCGGTCGACCGCGCCCCTGGCCGGTCGACCGCGTGAACTGCAGGAACAGTCATTCCCGTAGTGCAGCAGGTCATCCAACTGGGACCAATCCCAGTGTCCCCGGTCGACCGCGCCCCTTGGCCGGTCGACCGCGTGAACTGCGGAAATCAGAACCCAGTTCTGATTTCTGCAGTGCACTGGTCCTTCTTTCCTTCCTTTCTTTTCTACAATCTTTCCAACCTAATTAGCAAACTAAATACATGAATGTAACATGCTATCAAGGCTCACATTGGGCATATATTTCATACTTAAACATGTCATTAACATAGCAACCCATTTCAAAACCCTTGAAACCCTTTCTTATCAAAACAAATCCAAACTTCAACAAAAGCAAGACTTGATTAAAAGATATGAAATCTGAATGTTTGGAAGGCTATTAGGCATGCTTGCATTCTAAAAAATAAGATCATAATATGAAAACCTAATAAATCAAAACATTAATACCAAATAACAAGTCCATGAACCCATATGCACAACAACTTAAATAGATCACTTGCCTTAGCCAAATGAAAACAAGATTCTTCTTCAAGCACTCCAAACCAAATGCCAAGCCAAGAACTACCAAAAATCCAATGAAATCCATTCAAAACTCACCCAAAAATGTAACCAAGCAACCCCTTTCATAATAGGTGCTACAAGTTAGGAAAACATGATCTTTGGAAGTAGAAAGAACTCTATTAAAGAGATGGTTGAAAGCTCTTATCTAGAGGTGCCCAAACAAGAAATGAAGAAGGACATGGAGATCTTTCCCACAAGGAAACTTCAAGAAAATGGTATAGATGGAAAGCTTGTCTTGAGAGGATGAAGACGGTGGTTTTAGAATTTCATTTGGAGACTCATGGCTCTTGCATTCAAGAAGAGAAGAAGAGGGGAAAAAGAGGGTTTTTCAATCTAGGTCAAGAGAGTTGCAGGATTTTTTTGTGGAGTGAGGAGAGAAAGAGGGGAAAGTAGCTTAAGTGCTAGACAAGTGGGTCCCCTTTAGTGCCAATCTTGCATGAGTCAAAACATGGTCTTGTGGGCCTCAAATGAAGTCGACGAAGAAGGATAAAACGATCCTTGAAATATCTAGTTTCCAAAAAGTATATTTTTGACATGGTTTTGGGATCTCGAAAATTGTGTCCGGATTTGAGTGTGAAAAGGCTATTTTACCCTTTTGGTCCAAAACTTGAGTTTCTGGGCTTCAAACACAAATGGGCTAAACACGAAAGTTGCACATAATCATAAAACCAATCAAATGAAATGAAAATCACGATTAACACAAAACCAAACACGATCTTCCCACGCTTGCACGTACACCCAGGCCTTCCTGAGTGAGCCTAGTACACACTAAACGTTCTCGAACTCCCCAAAGCTAAAAACCAAGACTAAAACTAATCATACTCTAACCCACGATAACTAAACTCAATCAAGACTAAGCACACACTAAGCAAACACTATAGGGTTAATCCTGGGTTGGGGTTTGACATCCTCCACCCCTTAGGATATTTGGTCCACCAAATAAATCAAACTTTTACCTCTGGTAACAAGTGTGGGTATTTCCTCTGAACTTGCTCTCTCAATTCCCAAGTGGCTTCTTCTGGTTCATGATTTTCCCAAAGTACCTTGACCCAATGAATTGTCCGATTTCTCAGCTCTTGCTCCTTGGTATCAATGATCTTGATCGGTCTTTCCACATACGAAGCATCCTCTCGAATCTTCAAAGGCTCGTGCTGTAAAATATGAGAAGGACTAGACACATACTTCTTGAGCATGGAAACATGAAATAAGTTGTGTACCCAGGAGAGTTCCGGCGGTAACGCAAGCCTATAAGCCACGTCTCCAATCTTGCTCAAAATCTCATATGGACCAATAAATCTCCTTGACAACTTGCCCTTCTGTCCGAACCTCAGGGTTCCTCTGACGGGTGAAACCTTCAGGAACACCTTATCACCCACTTGAAACTGCAATTCTCTTCGGCGAGTGTCTGCATAACTCTTCTGTCTGCTACGGGCGACTTTCAAGCGTTCCTGAATCAATTTGACCTTGTCACTAGTTTCACCAACCATAGTCGGTCCATGAAAGCTACGAACACCAACTTCTTCCCAGCAAACCGGAGTTCTGCATCTTCTACCATAGAGAGCCTCAAAAGGTGCCATACCAATGCTAGAATGGTAGCTATTATTGTAAGCGAACTCACAAAGTGGTAAGCACTCATCCCATTGAACTTTGAAATCCAGCACACATGCACGCAACATGTCTTCAAGAGTCTGTATCGTCCGCTCTGACTGACCATCTGTCTGAGGATGATACGCTGTACTGAATTGGAGTTTGGTACCCATGGACTCAAGAAGACTTTTCCAAAACCTCGAAACAAATCTGCTATCTCTATCCGAGGTGATGGAAACGGGTTGACCATGCTTACTCACAATCTCATCAACAAAAAGTTTTGCAAGAGGTGCCATATGCATCATATTACCAGTCTTCATCGGAATGAAGTGAGCAGACTTGGTGAGACGGTCAACAATAATCCATATGGCATTGTTCCCCTTCCTAGTATTAGGCAATCCGGAGACGAAATCCATGGTGATATGCTCCCACTTCCACTCCGGAATCTCTAATGGCTGCAGCAAACCGGGAGGTTTCTGATGCTCTGCTTTGATCAACTGGCAAGTCAAACAACGAGATACAAAAGCTGCTACCTCCCTCTTCATGTTGTTCCACCAAAATCTATTCTTCAAGTTCTGATACATCTTCGTGCTACCCGGATGCATGGAGTATCTTGTGTTGTGGGCTTCAGTCATAATCTCTTCCTTCAGATCATCTACATTCGGTACACACAACCGATCACGAAAGTACAATACTCCATTCACCAACTTGAAGTCTGGACGTTCTGCAATATGGTCCACAATCCTAGCCAAATCTGAATCTTGCAACTGACTGTCCTTGATCTTCTGGATAAAAGTGGGCTCAGACACTGTCATATTGGCTAACATCACACCCAACTCTAGGGTCTGCACTTCAACACCTAGCTCTTCAAACTGCTGAAGAATACTGGCTCCTCTCAAACTGGCCATGATCCCTGACTTCCTGCTCAACGCATCAGCTACAACATTCACTTTGCCTGGATGGTACTTGATTGGAAAGTCATAGTCTTTGATGTATTCCATCCATCTCCTCTGCCTCATATTCAGATCCTTCTGTGAGAACAGATATTGCAAACTCCTATGATCTGAATGGACTTCGAATCTCTCTCCATAGAGATAGTGCCTCCACATCTTCAAAGCAAACACTACTGCTGCCAATTCCAAATCATGAGTTGCATAATTCTTCTCATGATCCTTCAACTGTCTCGAGCCATAAGCAATCACCTTGCCATCTTGCATCAACACACAGCCTAGTCCCACATTGGAAGCATCTGTAAAAACAATGAATCCACCACTGCCTGATGGTAATGTGAGGATTGGAGCTGTGGTTAACCTTCTCTTCAACTCTTGAAAACTCACTTCACACTGTTCTGTCCACACAAACGGAACATTCTTCCGGGTCAATGTAGTCAAAGGTGCTGCAATAGACGAGAAGCCTTGAACAAATCTTCGGTAGTAGCCTGCTAACCCCAAGAAACTCCTGATTTCTGTCACACTGCTCGGTCTCTTCCAATCAACTACTGCTTCTATCTTGGCTAGATCCACTGCTAAACCTTCTTTTGAGATGATGTGGCCTAGAAAGGTGACTTGCTCTAACCAGAATTCGCATTTACCGAGTTTTGCATACAACTGGTTATCTCTCAAAAGCTGCAATGATGTCCTCAAGTGTTCTTCATGATCCTCTCTACTCTTGGAATACACGAGAACATCATCAATAAACACTACTGCCGAGTGATCCAAATACTGTGCAAATACTTTGTTCATGAAAGCCATGAAGACAGCTGGTGCATTGGTCAAACCAAAGGGCATTACTAGAAACTCATAATGCCCATACCTCGTTCGGAAAGCCGTTTTCTGCACATCTGAATCTCTAACTCTCAATTGATGATACCCAGATCTCAAATCTATATTGGAAAAGTATGCTGCTCCTTGCAATTGGTCAAACAATTCATCAATCCTAGGCAAAGGGTACTTGTTTTTGACCGTCACTTGATTAAATTTCCTGTAATCAATGCACATCCTCAAGCTTCCATCCTTCTTCTTCACAAATAGAACCGGTGCTCCCCAAGGTGAAACACTTGGCCTAACAAAACCCTTGCCCAACAATTCTTGCAACTGAAGTTTCAACTCACCCAATTCTGCTGGAGCCATCCTATAAGGTGCAATGGAGATCGGAGTTGTCCCTGGAAGAAGCTCTATGGTGAACTCAACTTCCCTAATTGGTGGTAATCCCGGGATTTCAGCTGGAAAAACATCCGAAAATTCACACACAACGGGGATTCCCTCCACCCCTTGGGACTGTTTATCCTCCGTGATAAACGCTACAAAAGCTTCACATCCACTATGAATCAGCCTGCTTGCCTTAAGCATAGAAATGAATCCTGCTCTAGCCGGTTTCCTGATCCCCTGAAATATCAACTCTGCTTGCTCTCCTTGCAATCTGAATGTTATGATCTTGCTAAAACAATCCATGGTGGCATGATATGCTTCTAACCAATCCATGCCTAAAATGATGTGAAAATCATGCATGTCTAGAACAATAAGGTTGGCTGGTAAATTTACATCTCCTAACAAAACTGGACAGTTAGGGTAATAGGTTCTACACTCAACCTGCCTACCCACTGGTGTTGTAACAAGCAAGATATAATTCAATTGGCTATGTGGTGCATCAATCATCTTGACAAACATAGGAGATATAAATGAATGTGTTGATCCACGATCAAATAAAATCTGTGCTTCTACTCCACAAACAAGAAGTTTACCTTCTACTACGTCTCCTGCAGCTTCAGCATCTGCACGGTTGAGGTTGAATAGACGTCCTTGCTGCTGTGGCCTGTTCTGTGCCTGATTCTGCCTGCCTTGGACATTCCTATTCTGCTGAGGTCTTGCTTGCTGTGGCCTTGCTTGCTGCTGCTGCTGAGGTGGTCTGACTTGATTCTGAATTGGTGCCTGATTCTGAGGAGCTGCTTGCCTCTGCTGCTGATTCCTATTCTGCTGATTCTGAAGCTGTGGGCAATCTTTGATTGCATGGTTCATTGCCCCACACTTGAAACAAGCTCCCGTGGCCTTACGACATTCATGAGTCTGATGGTTCTTGCCACAGTGAGCACAACCTTGGCTCACTAAATTCTGCTCCTGCTTGGGCTTCTTGCTATGGTGCTGAGATTCTGATTCTGCTGCTGATAATGCTGCTTCCTGTCTAGGATGATCATATTATTGATGTCCTCAAACTTGTATGCCCTCTTCACAGCCTTATCATAAGTAGCCGATGGAACTACCCCAATGGTATCCCTCATGATGATGGGATTCAAGCCCTCTAAAAATTTATTGATCTTCTTCAGTTCTGTATCAATCAGCTCTGTGGCATACCTAGCCAGCCTCTCAGATTTCGTAACATACTCCAACACTGTCAAGTTGCCCTGTTTGAGTTGCTGGAACTCAATGGCCTTCTGCCTCTTGATGTGTGAAGGAATATACTTGTCCTGGAATTGGGTCTTAAAAGCTGCCCATGCTTCCTCATTGGCCATTGCCATGTAGGGTTCCTTCACGGTCTGCCACCACTGGTCTGCTAACCCATAGAACAAAGAAGCTGTGAGGTTTACTTTCTGTCTACCCGTGCAAGTGAAGACATCAAAGATTTTCTCAGTGTTAGACAACCAGTCATCTGCCACAAGGGGGTTCTCTTGGCCTGAGAACTCCTTGGGTGCTCTCTTCCTGAACCTCTCGAATAACAAGTTAGGGTCATGCTCCCTATTGTTGATAACAATATTAGGAGCAACCGGTGGAGCCTCATGCCTATTCTGGAGAACCTCCAGAAGTTGCCTCTGCACTTGTGCCATCTCTGCATCTTTCTTAGCCATTTGTTCTTGAAATCTGTTTTGTGCTTCATTTGCTTGCCTCTGTTGTGCCAACATTGCCTGCATGAGCTCTTGGAACTGATTTGCTGTAGGTATTGCATTCTGATCATTCTCATTTTGATTGCTAGCAGAAGCATTGTTCGGAAGAACTCTTCTAGGAGGCATTGTTGTAAAACAAAATATTAGTACACAATAAATATAGTTAAATGGTTTCCTAGACGTCACACTAAGCAATTCTAACGAATTCACGAACTCTCACCACGATCCTAAGATCTTTCTAGTTTCTTTTAAGTGCCTGAAACAAGTCCCGCTCTGATACCAGTCCTGTCGCAACCCCGGAACGAGGCCGCGGCATTAATGGGTGGTGATGATGATTATTTGAAAGATTGATTAACCTCCCACAAGTTCCCGCGGTGAGGGTTCCGAAAAACAAACAAGGAACAACCAACTCACACGATCAAGTATGCGGAAGCGCGTGGCAAATCACATCTTAACAAGTCATGACAGAATATAAACATAATGTCATCAAGACTAAAATATCAGAATGAAGACATAACGAGGCATTCTCATAACAATTCAAGTTGTAAAGTTAACAAAGTATATTAAGTTATTACACTTCCCAAAATAAGAGGCCAACAAAGGCCAATACAATTCCAAAAGTATAAAAAACCCAAAGAGGTGATCCAACGTAACTCATGACCCGTCCAAACGTCTACATGACGTCGTCGGGTTGCCACTCACGGGCTAGGGTAGGCCCAACAGCCTCCTCCTGGCACTCCTCCTCAAAGGGATGGACACCTGTACCTGGTCACCAAAATGCAAGCATCAAATACGACGGTTTGGCAAGAAATCATTTTAAGTGAAAGCATGTAAAACAACGTTCAATCGAGAACATAAAGAAGTACTTTGCTGAACGTAAAACAAATACTTTTCTAAATCGAAGACAAACTAACATGAATGCATAACAAATATATATATCATGAATCGTAAATCCACAAAGAGCCCATCCTTCTCTATCATTTATAATGAAAAGAGTAAGCACGCACGACAAGCACGATATACATAATATAACACGACACGATTCCCACAAATACGGGATTCCGGCCGAGGAACCGGACACGCACGATGTGTAGTAAATACACGACTAATCTGCAGTTAGTTCACATGTTTAAGGACCCCCAGACAGTGGATCAGACTGAAAGGGCAGTCCAAGCTCTGTGGTGTTCACTCGAGTTCATGAATGCACAAAACACGCTAAACACGATTCAAACATATCGAAAATAAAAGGGGAAATCACTTGTCACGACAGGACGAGGCACGACTATCACAATGCATAATATATATGCTCACAACTTATAAAAGTGATCCCCATTTAATACTTGAAACACATCTTCGAACGAGCTTATAAACTTGATTTCAAAACGAGTACACGATATGACTTGCGGTCTTAAATCAACGCTCAAAACACGATAATTTTATCAAGTACATGCTTAGGCTATTCATTGACCATTGGTTGATTGGAACTCTATATTTAAAGCACAAGGATTGGTGTCCCCGAAGTTAGTACATAGCATGGAGTTCCATTCACACAATGTCAAGTTAAAGTCCTTAATATAGCCTAGTTTTCAAATTTTAAAAGAAAATGCAAATGGGCAAAAATCTGCTTAAAACAGGGAAAATCCAGTGTGCCCGGTCGACCTGGCCCTTGGCCGGTCGACCGCGTACACTGTGAGCCCGGTCGACCGGCCAAGTCCCGGTCGACTCAGAGTTGTAACTTTAATTCAGTGAATAGTATTTTGGTCAGGTTCCAGAGAACCTGACCCTGTGTCGCCGGTCGACCGCGCCCCTGGCCGGTCGACCGCGTGAACTGCAGGAACAGTCATTCCCGCAGTGCAGCAAGTCATCCAACTGGGACCAATCCCAGTGTCCCCGGTCGACCGCGCCCCTTGGCCGGTCGACCGCGTGAACTGCGGAAATCAGAACCCAGTTCTGATTTCTGCAGTGCACTGGTCCTTCTTTCCTTCCTTTCTTTTCTACAATCTTTCCAGCCTAATTAGCAAACTAAATACATGAATGTAACATGCTATCAAGGCTCACATTGGGCATATATTTCATACTTAAACAAGTCATTAACATAGCAACCCATTTCAAAACCCTTGAAACCCTTTCTTATCAAAACAAATCCAAACTTCAACAAAAGCAAGACTTGATTAAAAGATATGAAATCTGAATGTTTGGAAGGCTATTAGGCATGCTTGCATTCTCAAAAATAAGATCATAATATGAAAACCTAGTAAATCAAAACATTAATACCAAATAACAAGTCCATGAACCCATATGCACAACAACTTAAATAGATCACTTGCCTTAGCCAAATGAAAACAAGATTCTTCTTCAAGCACTCCAAACCAAATGCCAAGCCAAGAACTACCAAAAATCCAATGAAATCCATTCAAAACTCACCCAAAAATGTAACCAAGCAACCCATTTCATAATAGGTGCTACAAGTTAGGAAAACATGATCTTTGGAAGTAGAAAGAACTCTATTAAAGAGATGGTTGAAAGCTCTTACCTAGAGGTGCCCAAACAAGAAATGAAGAAGGAAATGGAGATCTTTCCCACAAGGAAACTTCAAGAAAATGGTATAGATGGAAAGCTTGTCTTGAGAGGATGAAGACGGTGGTTTTAGAATTTCATTTGGAGACTCATGGCTCTTGCATTCAAGAAGAGAAGAAGAGGGGAAAAAGAGGGTTTTTCAATCTAGGTCAAGAGAGTTGCAGGATTTTTTTGTGGAGTGAGGAGAGAAAGAGGGGAAAGTAGCTTAAGTGCTAGACAAGTGGGTCCCCTTTAGTGCCAATCTTGCATGAGTCAAAACATGGTCTTGTGGGCCTCAAATGAAGTCGACGAAGAAGGATAAAACGATCCTTGAAATATCTAGTTTCCAAAAAGTATATTTTTGACATGGTTTTGGGATCTCGAAAATTGTGTCCGGATTTGAGTGTGAAAAGGCTATTTTACCCTTTTGGTCCAAAACTTGAGTTTCTGGGCTTCAAACACAAATGGGCTAAACACGAAAGTTGCACATAATCATAAAACCAATCAAATGAAATGAAAATCACGATTAACACAAAACCAAACACGATCTTCCCACGCTTGCACGTACACCCAGGCCTTCCTGAGTGAGCCTAGTACACACTAAACGTTCTCGAACTCCCCCAAAGCTAAAAACCAAGACTAAAACTAATCATACTCTAACCCACGATAACTAAACTCAATCAAGACTAAGCACACACTAAGCAAACACTATAGGGTTAATCCTGGGTTGGGGTTTGACATTATTGTTCACCTTACTTAGCCTAATCTAATGGTGCTACACTTGGCGTTACAGGGGAGAACCACGTCAACGCCATTGCCCAAAAGATCACAGAGGTTGAGGAGGAGACTCCTCAACAACTAGCCGAGTGGGCCCCAGAGGATGTCTTTTAGATATCTATGCATTGAATATTCATGCGTCACCATTTCCCTTGACCATGGCATGGATTTCCATTGACTTAGACTTGATTTAGACTTTTATTTGAGATTATAAAGATAATTAATACTTGCTTCCGCTATACTTTAGTATTTCTTTCTTACTTTCTAACTTTGAAACTTAAACTCTTAACTATGCACGTGGACTAGATTATGCTCTTTTATCATGATTGCATATTTGATGGATGTTTATATGTATGGACAAGTTATGATTGAACTATACAGGTTAAGGAAATTTTTATCTCACATGTAATATCCTGTGGGAAAACCCGTTCGTGGAATTCATGTTGGTTTGAATTTCCATGCGGGCATACGTCATGCTTCGAGATGAGCTTAATCTCGGGCTTGGGGTGTGACAAATTGGAATGTTGATGGAGCATTGGTCAGCCCAAATGACACCACCAAAAATTCGTAATGGCCTTCATGGGTTCGGAAAGCCTTTTTTTGTACATCACCCTCCTTCACCCTAATTTCATGGTACCCTACCTTAAATCCAACTTTGAGAAAATGGTGGACCCATTTAATTCATCAAGCAGCTCATCAACAACTGGGATGGGAAATTCATCTTGTATTGTTACCTTGTTAAGTGCTCGGTAATCAATACACATGAGCCAAGTTCCATCTTTCTTTTTTACTTAGAGCACTGGCGATGAGAATGGAGATGTCGTGGGCCTATAATCCCATCTCGAAGCATATCTGTGATGATTTTTTCTATTTCAGATTTTTGGAAAAAAAGATACCTGTATGGTTTTACATTGACAGGCGAGGTCCATTCAAGTAATGGTATGGCATGATCATGTGCTCTGTGAGGAGGGAGGCCCTTTGGTTCCATAAATACGTCTTCAAATTCATTCAAAAGGACCTGAATTTGTGGGTCCAAAGGTGCAGTGGTGGCAGCAACAACACTTACTAATTGAATGGCATAAGCATGTGCAAAACTGGGCAGATTCTTGGCCAACTTGTCTGGATCCACCAATTTGGAATTGGAGGCCGGAATTCCCTTCAATTGGAATTCTTTCCCATTTTGTGTAAATGACACTGATAAGGCAGCGAAGTCCCACACAACCGGGCCCAAAGTTCTTAGCCAATGGGCTCCCAACACAGCATCAATCCCCCCCAAAGATAGAAGATAAAAATCAGCCTGGATATGAACACCCTGTGATTGGATAACAACACCTTTTGAAATGCCATTACCCTTTAGGCGTTCCCCATTGGCCACCATGACTTCAAAAATAGAATCATAACGGGTTGGTACATTTGCCTTGCGAATGATAATAGGGTCAATGAAGTTGTGGGTGGACCCACTATCAATCAAGATTGTCAAAGGGCAATGTTTTAACATGCCAGAGATGCTCATAGTTTGAGGGGCCCGCATTCCAGCAATAGCATGTAACGAGATATGTGGAGGTATATCTTCTTCCATTGTTTCTATGGGCGCAGAACTACTGGAAACATTCAGGAGGAAGTTGTCATCAGCTACTCCTTCCTGTAACAACCCTTCAACCCAAAACAATTTCTGGGTTTTACATCGATGAGTGGGGCTATATTTCTCATCACAATGAAAGCAAAGGCCCTTCATTCTTTTGTCTCTAGCTTCTGCCGGCATGAGTCTTTTGATGACTGGAGCCGCCATCTTCGAGTCAATTGGATCGGGCACTGGATTGGGCACCATGGCTGGACTCTCCACATCTGTTTGAAACATCCTCCTGCATAGGTTTGCCTCCTCTTCTTGTAATCGTGCCAAACTGAACGCATCAGGTAGATTGGTTGGGCTCAATTTCTGCATGCCAATTCTGATATCATCTCGTAAGCCACTAAGGTATAAGCTAATGAGATATGGCTCAGAGAGCCCCATGACTTTGTTTGATAGACGCTGGAACTCTCACTGGTAATCAAGCACTGTAGTTGTTTGGCGAAGCTTAGACAGCTTTCCCGCGAAATCTTCGCTTTTTGTTGGCCCAAAATGTGCATCCATGGCAAGCACAAATTGCCCCCATGTCGCCCTAGGGGAGTAATCATTATATCACTGATACCACTCAATGGCATCACCCTCCATGTTGAGGGAGGCAACAGTGAACCATTGATGTTCGGGTTCTTGATGATAACAAAGTATTGCTTTGCTTTGAAAAGCCAACTGCTCGGATTCGTTCCATCAAAACGTGGGAACTCGAGTTTCATCGACCATGTATGTATGCCGCCATTAGTGCCAAACGAGTTAGCATGGTGGGGTCTGGCTTTGCTAGAGGATGGATTCATGTCTTTAGAGCTTCCCTTGAGGTCCTCTAATCTCTGTATGATCCTAGCCAAAGGAGCACCATGTTGCTCAGTAGTGCCCTTTTGCGCTTCTTGAGACAGTTGAAGGCTTCACACCTTTTCCTCCAACTACATTGCCCGTGTGCCTTCCGCCATCTCAGGAGTGTGCTCTAATACCAAATTGATACGATGATTCTTACGTCCCCGAGCTATGGTGACGAATTGAAGCCACTGCCAAAGAGAGAAAGCAAGAAGATAGTTTTAATCTAAAAAAGGGAGATAGCACCATAAAGTTTTGCAAAAAAAAAAAAAAAAAATGCTAATGAATTTTATTAATGGGTTCTCAGCATTAATATATGATACAGAACCAAACGGCTACTTTGTAACATTCATAAAAGATAACAATATCCCTGAGAATAGAGCTACATGGTTTCAACAAAAATACTAGTATTGGACACTTTATTCGAGACCCAGTCATTAGCCTCATCTCATGCAACATAGAATGACTCAATCAACCAATGCACATGAAAAGCATGTATCATACTCTGCCCGATCCGGAGAAGGAAGGTCTTGACTCTGTTGATAGGGATTTCCCTGATCGATCTCTGGTGGGCCATCGCAGACAAAAAAAGGGCTCAAATTTACCTGGAAAAATGTGTTAGGGATTTTGTAGATTGCAATTTGATGGATGCATTATCATTTTAAGCATCATTCGAATTTTCGCACTTGCATTGATTTAGAAAATCTTGATATCTTGCTTTATACATGCTTTGTTTTTAAGACTTGTAAAAATCTTGGTTCATGCATATTTTGATTTAAAACTTGGATGCAATTTGTTTTGAAAAGATCTTTGTGAATCAAGCAAGCCTTTGGTTTTAAAACTTTCAAATCATCTTAGGCATATTAGGTTTCATGTTTTTAAAACTCTTAGAATGATTTAAAACATGTTTTCATGCTTGATTTGATGGCCCAAAAGTCCCCACAAGAAATTACTTTAAAAAACACATTTATGGGAAAACAGGACTTTTACCGGCGGCCAAAACCACTTTTACCGGCGGTCACTGGCCCCCGCTAAAAGCAGTTTTTCAAACGGCTATATTTATGACCGTTGTGTACCCGGTCGACCGGGCAGAGGGGTAGGTCGACCGGGGACTAGCCGTTGGGCATTTTTTGGGTATAAAAAGAAGCTCATTCCTTTGCCAAAGTGTGCAACATCTAAGCCATCCTTGAGGTATTTGGAGGCAAGAAAAAGGGGAATGAAGTAAGAGAGACCAAGGGGTCATTAGTAAAGTTAAAGCTTGGATTAATGAAGTTAAATCTCTATGTAAGCTTTACTTTTATTAATCATATGTTATATGCTTTGTTTAAATTATTGGTAAATGATTTCTAGCATGATAACTATGATGTGTTGAATCCATTCTTCATTTAATCTTTGATCTAAGTTGGATTGGATTCTTCACCCTTGATTTCAAACCAAGTTTGTTTTAAAACTTTATAAAACATGTTTTGTCAAATCCTTTGATTTCTTTTATAACATGTTTCATTTACTTGGTTGAATCACATTGTTGTTTTCATTCATTTAAACTTTAGTTAAATTAGTTTGGTTTTGAAAACAACATAGTTAAATATAGTGTTTGTGTGATTTCATATAATCAACAAGTTAGTATTTTATACATGTGATTTGCATTTCACTTCAATCAAATCTTTGTGTGCTTTAAACTTTAAAATGCATTAAGCATGCATTTATTGAGCCTTCATTTTAACTTGATTAAAGTTATCACACACACACATCATGAACATACACCTTTGCATTCATATAGTGTTTGTGTGAGTTAGATTTGCAATTTTATATCAGCCTAATTAAGAGGCATATTAATTGAGCTTAAATTGTATCTCTTTGAGTGTTTGTGTAGACACTTCTTTGAGAAGAAATCTTTCCATTGTAGAGGTTATTGCTTAGCCTTTGAAAAGCATCTTGTAAAGGTTATTGCTTAGCCTAGAAAAGCACATTGATAGGTTGTTGTTAAGCCTAGAAAAACAACATCGTTAGGTTATTGCTTAGCCTTGGAAAGCATATTTGTAAAGGTTATTGCTTATCCTTTTGAAAAGCATAAATAGTGGAAATCCGGTGGGGTGTTGGATCACAAGCCGGTAGTGGATGTAGGCATTGAGGCCGAACCACTATAAATCATTGTGTTATGGTGAATGCTTTGTGGTGATTGTTTTGTTTAAGCTTCCGCATATTGTATGTTAATCATCACATGTGACTAGTTGTTTGTTAAGAAATTAAAATTGGCCATAATTAGTCATTAAGTGTAGATCACCCTATTTACCCCCCCTCTAGGGTTAGGATCCCGGACTTTCAAAATGGGCCATTGCAGAGAACCGAAGCCTGGAGGAGACGGGATTCTTGAGGTTTCCATCGCCTGCCTAAATCAAAGAAGACGAATTAGAGAAGGAGATCTCAGTGGCTATTGGTTATAGAAGGATATGCTCTTTTCCGTGATTTGCTTGTGAGAAATGAGGTTTTATTTTTATTTTTTTGTATTTTTTATTTCATGGATCTCATTTTAGATTTAAGACAGACTTCTTCATCTGCTTTTACGTGATCATTTGGTGTGAGAACCAACAATTTTGGTTTTGTTTTTTTTTGGATCTTGTAGTAGAAATTGAGTTTTTAGTTGCTTTTCCATGATTTCTAGTTGAGATTTTTGGCGATATGCTTCCTTTTTGTTTCGGTTCTTTGAACTTGGAATGGACTTTTTTTGGCCTGTGGATTTGTGTTATGCTTGTAAGGTGTTCGACATAATGCGTAATATATATTTTGCTTGTAAGCTTTCTTAACCAAATGATCGGATTTGGCTCCTATCAGTTTATTCTTGATTAGTGTTGTTAAATTGGATTCTCTGCACTTTATCATCAATTTCCTGTTAACTTACAATTTAGGTTTTTTGCTTTTGCGTATCTTATTTTGAGTTTTTAGGTGTTTTAGCTGCTTTACATTGTCCCATATTGAAAAAAAAAAAAAAAAAAGATGTTATAATTATGGTTAATCATAACCTTCTACATTGTTGTAGAGAAAAGTTATGAACGGTTCTTATTTCATGTCTACCATACAAGTTCAGAAGTTTCAACTCTTTCAAAATTCATGAACATAGATTACTATTGGTGGGAAGGGCTTTCAAAGTTTCTACTATTGTTGTAGGTGTTTTTAGAGTGATATGTAGAGCTTCATAGGTTATCTTCTGAAAAGAACCAATTAGATGTGAAGTAATTTTCTATATTTTATTTTGCTGTGTTTGTCTGTGGCATATGCCCTGTTTGATGCATTTTCTCATAGATTGTAGTAGATTTGCGTGAGAGTAGTTTACATGTTGGTGGTATTTATGGATGCAGTTGAGATAAGGTTTGAACATCAAAGTAATAGGAATTTGATACTTGCTTTGTACCAATTGTTTGTGTGTAGTAGTAGTAAAGATACTTGAACCTACAATTGTTTGTGCATTATGTTTGCATCACTTAAAGGTGTAGCTTAACTCACAAGATGTCAAGAAGACTTGCATATGAGTGATTTGCTAAGTAGGCCTTTCACTTGTTAACTTGGGTCACTACTGAGTTTTTCCCCATCTCTAACAACAATATCTAGGAGAAAATTCTGTAGGAGCTTTTTCCTCCAAATTTCTGCGGGAACGTTTTTAGGTGGCCTTTTTTTTTTTTTTTTTTTTTTTTAATTTCTCCATCATCTAATAGTTTGGTTGTTTATTTCTTCATTTATTAAGAGAGCTCATTCTAGCATCAAATGACAAGAAAAACAAAGTTTGTATGCTATCTTCTCCCATCATAATCTAAAGGAGAAGAATGATGAATTGGAAGCCATATGAACCCAATTGCATGAAGTGGACACATGTTTGAAATGAATCGATACTAGTTAGTCTCCCAATTGAGATCTTATACTGGTCATTAATAATTCTGAACTGGTGATGTTATTTAAAAGAAAGAACTTTGGATGTCTATGATAGTATAAGGGGCATCTCTTCAACATGTATGTCTGACTAGAGCTAGCTGGTAATTTCTTTTAAGAATATGACACACCTACTGCATCTTTTTCCACATCTTCTAATTTTTTTTATTAGAGAAGTGGAATTAGCATGTGATGAGCAATCTGAAGTGTTGAGTGGGATTATCATGATGTTCTTGCTCCATTCTTCTTCTTTCATCTTTGTTTTTATATTTTAAACTTGTTTTTATTCATTCTTTAGATGAAAGGGGTAGTGAAAGATGTGGCCGGGTATTTCCCTACTGCTATTGTGAGTGGGAGTCTCTTTTCTTATCAGTATCAAACTCATCCACAAGATATATTCAAGATGCCATTACTGATGGAGCAATTGCTTTGAAAGGAAAGTCATGCCAACAAAGTTATGTTCTAGGTGGTACAGGTTTGGTTATTTTCTTCCTTTACTCTTTGGAGTTCACGGATTGCAATCTAACACTTAATGTCTGTAGAGATTCCATGTAAAGTCACAAAATATATTTAGGGGTGCACATAAAACTTGTTTCCAGAAAATACCGATAAGAAGTTTGAGTAAGAAAGCAAACATGGTTAATTGGTAACCAAAAACTTTCCTTCAATATTTCAGTCGTTAGAGTCAGCATTTTAACTAGAATATATTGGTCTTAAGTGACCTAGTTATTGCTCTGTTCGATCATGATGAAAAGTGTGATATTGTTTTTCACAGTTCTTCTATGAATATGAATTGTTTGAATGTGAAAACAGGGCTCCCAGCAACAACAAACACCAAATAGCTCAGCTTCTCGATGATAACGAGCATAAATGAAGATCAAAAGAAGGCCCCTACCCTTCATGTGGCTTTTTTTTTTTTGGTATGTTTGTGGTTTTAGGTTCAGTCCTCATTTAAGTTCAAACCACCTAAAATTTTTGCTCAATTCTCTCTCTTAATTTAGTCATTGTATCTTGTAGGTGCTTCATTTACTGTGGAATATGGAAAGATGGGACTGAATGATGACATGTTTTGTATGAGTGCCTGGGACCTAAGCTGGGCAAGGCATCTTTAGTTATGAAGAAAAAAAATATCAAAGTTAACTTCTCATAATTCAGTTTTATGAATGAATGGAGAGGAGCTTTTGTTCTATAGGTGCTTGTTTGAAAAATCTAAAATCTTACAAGTGGCTTTCATAATATAGATTTTCCCCATATGTATCACTTCTTGTCATACTTTTCGGCTATACATGAATGACCGCTTCTTTTGTAATTGGCATGAAAAAAATTACTACTTGATGGCATTTACCTTATTGTTAACCAATTTTTTGTTGCTCTTGTTAACAAATGTATATTGTTATGGGAATCCATATGGGAAGAAACAATTTCAGAATACAAATGTGTATTGTTGTATTTAACTTGTTACTTTGACTTGATGCCAGTCTCTTCTACAATTTTGTATCAGAAGCTCTGGTCAATTATTCCTTTCTGTGGTTTGGTTAGGGATTGTGGGGAGTGAATGGTATTGGTGCGCTGGGGGAAAGACGAAATGGCTATGTAAATATTGATAGGGCGCTTCTAAAGGTGAGTCCATCAGTTTCTTAATGTTTGTTTGTAAATTATAGATTGAAGTATATGTATGGCAGATAGCCCAACGTGTTCATGGTGATATTTGTGTATGGATTTGAAGTAACAAGATGTTACCACTGTTAGTCACTTAGCAGTGGGATGTCGCTGCCAAACACATTTAGCTTTGGATTATGTTTACATTGTGTTGCTACTTTTATAGATTTAGAGTTGTGATTTGAATTTATTATTTTTTTTCCCACTTCCTGTTTCTATATTTTTTTTCTATGGTGAATTTATGCTTCAATAGTTGTTCAATACTTGGCGCAATTAAAACTCAGATATTAGTTTGATTTAATATACCATAAAAAAAGAGTGCAACCATCACCTGGGTGCAATGTCTAACTTACGTAAAAAGGAGTGCAACCATTCAATTTCCAACAAACCCAATGGTCTTGATTTTTTTTTTATAGATTTTAACATCTATCTTTTTTTTTTTTTTTTTTTTTATTACAGATCCAAATGAGAGATGAAGAGAAAATAAGAACAAGAAACATTTTTTGGACCGATTTGGATGGCGCAAATTAATTTGAGGATGTTATATTTTATTGTGGAGATTGTTTGTTGTCTCTCCGTGATACATATCGAATACCGCTTTTCAGTCATTGTTTCTATGTTATATTGAGACCAACTATTATATAGATTTATGTTTAACAAAATTTTATTAATAAGAATATGTGATGAGGACAACTATTTCATTGCACTCAAATTCAATGAATTAATTTAGTTTATATTTTTACATTGATGGAGTGTTATTTTCATACCTCAATTCCTACTTAGAGATATACGATTGTGATGACCTAAGGATGACTTTGCATTAAAGATTTGTGAATGGATGGATTGTGAATGGATGGTGAGATTATATTTGTATTGATAGGGTATCAAAACAGGAAAAAAATATATATTTTAAATATTAAAAAATATATTTTTTTTGAAAAATCATTATTTGCGGCGCTTTTAATGTGTTGCAAATAATCAAATGTAACAAGATGAAGATTATTTACGGCACTGCAAAAGCGTTGCAAAAAGGATTATTTGCGACTTTATAAGAGCGTCGCCATTATTGATTTATTAACGAATTTTTTGAATCGTTGCAAATATAACTTATTGGTGACGCAATTTTGCTGTTGCAAATAAATCATTATTTGCGACGCTTAGAAAACGTCGCAATTGATACGTATTAGCAACTCCTTTAAACCGTCGCAAATACTCTCTCTTGTTGCCACGTTGCAGTCTTTAGTGTAGCTAATCTTTATGCAACCCCTTTGCGACGCTTAGCTTTAATTGCGACGCTTTTTATATTATCTATGGTGTTTTTTTGGCATCGCAAAAAAGCTAAATTGTAATAGTTCCCATGGGATTCTGAGTCTCCATTTATGAGAAAAGGAAACGAAAAAAAATGAGATAAAAATGATGAAATGCAGTGGAAGAAAAGAGGATGGAAAGAATTGTATTTTGTGGTTGGAGGGCAGATCCTTAGTAAATAAAGATCCGAATCTTTGATAGCAAGTGAAACGGAGATGTGATGTAAAATGAGATGGAGAAACTGGAGTGAAGGGGAAGATGGTGTAGAAATCTCTCTCTCTCTCTCTCTCTCTCTCTCTCTCTCTCTCTCTCTCTCCTTATTTTCTTTTCTTTCTCTTCTTTGCTAGAAGCCAGTCGAATCCCCCCTTTCTTTTGAGTGGTTATGATAACTACCATAACGATATATCGTGGAGTGAGTGGAAGAGTTTGAGTGGTTATACATTTATGGGGAATTGAAACCTAGACCTTTGAGATGATGTGCATTGGCTTCCACCACTTTCCCAACAATTACTCATATAGTTTAAACTAATGAAAATATTAATTTACTATTGTTTTTTTATTTTTTGAAGTCTTGATGACTCAGATCATTGAATCATGTTGATTTAATGGGCCAAGACCAATTTCCATCAGCATCTTTTGTTTGGCAAAATTTTGACATCAACAATATGATAGCTTTATTTATGCTAGCTCGGTTGAGTGCGGCGTGGAGTTCGATGGCCACGGGCTCTAGGTTGCAACGCCAGGTAAGTGTTGGAATTTTGTTATCCTCACACATGCGGATCCATTAATCAAACTGTATTCCACGAATGAGAGGTTTTTTTTTTTTATGGAACAATTATGACCAATTCATACCTTTTTATTGAACAAAATAAATTGATGAGATGTTATTTTAATTTATTGAACAATTGGAACCAATTCCATTCCTTTTTTTATTAAAGAAAATAGACTGATGGGACCCACAATTAGCAAAATTCAACACTCTAATATCTAAATTGGGAAAACTACGGGAAAAATCCCCATAGCACGCCTTAAGTAAGGAGAGGACTCAGCAAGAGTTTAGAGATGGGACGGGTCCTTTGGGTGGGTTTCTGTATTTTTTTTTTTTATTTAGCGATATTGTCGATATCGACCATTATGCGTAAACCCTTTATACATCGCCCCGTGTCTGCATTTCTTTATCAGACCTTTTTCATCGGCTGCAACATGAGCTCTGGCGATTTTCCTTCTCAGAAAACACCTCAAAAATTACTCTAAGTAGTGGTTGGGTTCCAACTGACCGACAAGCTGACTGCCGGAAAGCAGGTTTCTGGAAATGAAATCGCCAATTTCGGTTGGCTCGCTGTTAGCCGAGGTGGGGTGTAGCGGTTAACCGCCAGGTTGACCGCTGAGATGCAGGCTTCTGGAAAAGGAACCTCTCAATTCAGTTGGCAGCTGAAGTGGGGTGTAGCGGTTAACCGCCAGCTGACCGCCATGCACGGGCAGTGCATTTCAAGTTAGATTTTCACATTTCTTCTTCTCATCTTCTCATTTCTGAAGTACCTGCATTTCACTGAGCCATCATGCTCTCCAAGGGATAAATCCACATTTCAAAACCTATCACATTCACAACTAATCCAAACACTAAATTTTCATTTTCTCATCGAACAAAAATCCAAAGTTTCAATGAAATAAGAGTTTACAATAAAAAATAGAATCTCAAGACTAACAATGTAATCCACAAACATACATGCAACATTAAACCCAAAGAAATGACTTGCCTTGCGCAAATGCTAAACAAAACTTCTCCTTCACGCTCACTAATCCAAGAGCTAGCCAAGACTACAAAAACCCATGAAAAACCATTCAAAACTCATAGAAAAATGCAAATAAGAAACCCATTTCGAAATGGGTGTTAAAAGTTAGAAAAACAAGATCCTTAGGAGTCAAAAGTGTTCCATTGAAGAGAATGGGCTGGAGCTCTTACTAGAGATGCCCAAACAAGAAGCAAGGAAGAAAATAGAGAGCTTGTCCAACTAGAAATCCAAAGAAAATAGCATCAATAGAAAGCTTGGGATGAGAGGAAGAACATGGTAGTCTTAGATTCTTATTTGGAGATCTCTAGTTTGGTGTACAAGAGAAGAAAGTGAAGAGGAAAAAGGGTTTTTTTTTTCTTGAGCTTGGGTCTCCTAGGGTTGCAAAGATATGGGAATGGAAAGGAGGGGAAAAGGGAAAGTGATAAAGTATCTTGAAAATGGGACCCATTAGTGCTAATTCTTACATGGATGAAAACATGATCTTGTGGGCCTCGGATGAAGTTGACGAAGCAGGATAAAATGATCCTTGAAATTTCTAATTTCCAAAAAGTATAATTTTGACACAATTTTGAGATTTCGAAAAGTGTGTCCAGATTTGGGTGTGAAAAGACAATTTTACCCTCTTTGGGCCAAAACTTGGGTTTCTAAGCTTCAAACACAGACGGGCTAAACACGAAAGTTGTAGACAATCATAAATCCATTCAAACGAAATCAAATCACGATTAACACAAAAACCAACACGATCCTCCCAAGCTTGCACGTACACCCAGGCCTTTCTGCGTGTGTCTAACTAACATAAAACGTTCTCAAAATTCTCAAAACTATGTCCAGGACTAAAACTAATTATATTCTAACCCAACGATAACTAAACCCACTTATGACTAAGCACACACTAAGAACACACTAATCGGGTTAATCTTGGGTTGGGGTTTGACATTCACCACCCCTTAGGATATTTGGTCCACCAAATAAAACAAACTTTTACCTTTGGCAACAAGTGTGGATATTTCCTTTGAACTTGATTTCTCAATTTCCATGTGGCTTCTTTTGGTTCGTGATTTTCCCAAAGTACCTTGATCCACTGAATAGACCAGTTTCTCAATTCTTGCTCCTTGGTGTCAATGATTTTGATCGGCTTTTCCACATATGAAGCATCTTCTCGAATCTCCAAAGGCTCGTGTTGTAAAATATGAGAAGGACTAGGAATATATTTCTTGAGCATGGAAACATGAAATACGTTGTGCACCCTAGAGAGTTCCGGTGGTAAAGCAAGTCTATATGCAACATCCCCAATCTTGCTCAAAATCTCGTATGGCCTAATAAACCTCCTTGACAATTTGCCCTTCTGTCCGAACCTCAGAGTTCCTCTGACTGGTGAAACCTTTAAGAATACTTTGTCACCCACTTGAAACTGCAATTCTCTTCGGCGAGTGTCAGCATAACTCTTATGTCTACTTAGGGCGAACTTCAAACGTTCCTGAATCAATTTGACCTTTGTCACTTGTCTCTCCAACTATAGTCGGTCCATGAAAACTACGTACACCGACTTCTTCCCAATATATTAGAGTTCTGCATCTTCTGCCATAGAGTGCCTTAAAAGGTGTCATACCGATGCTGGAATGGTAGCTATTGTTGTAAGCAAACTCACAAAGTGGTAAGTACTCATCCCATTGAACTTTGAAATCTAACACACAAGCACGTAACATGTCTTCAAGAGTCTGTATCGTCCATTCTGACTGACCATCCATCTGGGGGTGATATGCTGTGTTGAATTGGAGTTTGGTACCCATGAACTCAAGAAGAGTTTTCCAAAACCTCGAAACAAATCTGCTATCTCTGTCCGAAGTGATGGAGACGGGTTGACCACGCTTACTAACAATCTCATCAACAAATAATTTTGCAAGTGGTGCCATATGCATCATATTCCCTGTCTTCATTGGAATGAAGTAAGCAGACTTGATGAGACGATCCATAATAATCCATATTGCATTATTCCCCTTCTTAGTATTTGGCAAACCGGAGACGAAATCCATGGTGATGTGCTCCTATTTCCACTCCGGAATCTCCAACGGTTGTAGCAAACCTGGGGGTTTCTGATGTTCTGCTTTAATCAACTGGCAAGTTAAACAACGAGATACAAAAGCTGCTATTTCTCTCTTCATGTTCTTCCACCAAAATCTATTCTTCAAATTCTGATACATCTTCGTGCTACCCAGATGCATGGAGTATCTTGTGTTGTGAGCCTCAGTCATCATCTCATTCTTCAAATCATCCACATTCGGTACACACAACTGATCACGAGAATACAATACTCCATTCACCATCTTGAAATCTGGACGTTCTGTCATATGATCTATAATCCTTGCCAAATCTGGGTCTTGCAACTGACTGCCTTTGATCTTCTGGATAAAAGTAGGCTCAGACACTGTCATATTTGCTTACATTACACCCAATTCTATGGTTTGCACTTCAACACCTAACTCCTCAAACTGTTGAAAAATACCGACTCCTCTCAAGCTGGCCATGGTCACTGATTTTCTACTCAATACATCAGCTACCACGTTCACTTTGCCTGGATAATACTTGATTGGAAAGTCATAGTCTTTGATGTATTCCATCCACCGTCTCTGTCTCATATTCAAATCCTTCTGTGAGAACAAGTATTACAAACTCCTATGGTCGGAATGGACTTCGAATTTCTCTCCATAGAGATAGTGTCTCCACATCTTCAAAGCAAATACTACTGCTGTCAATTCCAGGTCATGAGTTGCATAGTTCTTTTCATGATCCTTCAACTGCCTTGAGCCATAAGCAATCACTTTGCCATCTTGCATCAATACACAACCCAGTCCCACATTTGAAGCATCTGTAAACACAATGAATCCACCGCTGCCCGATGGTAATGTGAGGATTGGAGCTGTGGTTAATCTTCTCTTCAGCTCTTGAAAACTTGTTTCACACTGCTCAGTCCAAACAAATGGAACATTCTTCTGGGTTAATTTCGTCAATGGTGTTGCAATGGATGAGAAACCTTGGACAAATCTTCGATAATAGCTTGCAAACCCCAAGAAACTTCTGATTTCAGTCACACTATTCGGTCTCTTCCAATCAACAACTACTTCTATCTTGGCCGGGTCAACTACTAAACCTTCTTTTGAGATAATGTGGCCTAGAAAAGTGACTTGCTCTAACCAAAATTTACATTTACTGAGCTTTGCATATAACCGATTGTCCCTCAAGAGCTATAATGAAGTCCTCAAGTGTTCTTCATGACCCTATCTACTCTTGGAATACACGAGAACGTCATCAATACACACTACTGTAGAGTGGTCCAAGTACTGTGCAAACACTTTGTTCATGAGGCCATGAAGACTGCAGGTGCATTTGTCAATCCAAAGGGCATCACTAAGAATTCATAATGTCCGTATCCGGTTCGAAAGGCTTTTTTTTGCACATCTGAATCTCTCTAACTCTCAACTGGTGATACCCAGACCTCAAATCTATCTTGGAAAAGTGCGTTGCTCCTTGCAATTGGTCAAACAATTCGTCTATCCTTTGCAAAGGGTACTTGTTCTTGACGGTCACCTGATTCAATTTTCTGTAGTCGATGCACATTCTCAAGCTTCCATCCTTCTTTTTCACAAATAAAACTGGTGCTCCCCATGGTGAAACAATTGGCCTAATGAGGCCTTTGCTCAACAATTCTTGCAACTGAAGTTTCAATTCACCCAATTCTGTTGGAGCCATCCTATAAGGTGCAATGGAGATCGGAGTTGTCACTGAAAGAAGCTCAATTGTGAACTCAACTTCCCTAATTGGTGGCAATCCCGGGATTTCTTCTGGAAAAACATCCTGAAATTCGCACACAACGGGCATTTCCTCCACCCCTTGGGACTGTTTATCCTCCGTGATAAATACAATGAAAGCTTCACACCCACTCTGTATTAATCGGTTTTTTTGAGCACTGAAATAAATCCAGCTCTAGTTGGTTTTCTGTTTCCCTGAAACATCAGTCATGCTTGTTCTCCTTGCAACCTGAATGTTATGGTTTTGCTAAAACAATCCATGGTGGCATGATATGCTTCTAACCAACTCATACCTAAGATGATGTGAAAATCATGCATGTCTAACACAATAAGGTTGGCTGGTAAATTAACATCTCCTAACAAAACTGGACAGTTAGGGTAATAGGTTCTACACTCAACCTGTTTACCTACTGGTGTTGTAACAATCAAAATGTAATCCAGTTGACTATGTGGTGCATCAATCATCTTGGCAAAAATAGTAGATAAAAATGAGTGTGTTGATTCAGGATCAAATAAAATCTGTGCTTCTACTCCACAAACAAGAAGTTTACCTTCTACCACGTCTCCTGCAGCTTCAGCATCCGCACGATTGAGATTATACAAACGCCCTTGCTGATGTGGCATGTTCTGTGCCTAATTTTGTCTGCCTCGGGCATTCCTATTCTGCTGAGGAGGAAGGAGATTCTGATTCTACGCTGGTGGTCTTCCTTGCTACTGCTGCTGAGGTGGTCTAGCTTGGTCCTGAATTTGGTTCCTGTTGATTTGATTTTGAAGTTGTGGGCAGTCCTTGATTGCATGGTTCATTGCCCCACACTTGAAGCAAGCACCTGTGGCTTTGCGACATTCATGAGTCTCATGGTTCTTGCCATAGTGAGCACAACATTGCCTCACTTGATTCTGCTCCTGCTTTGGTTTCCTGTTGTGGTGTTGCTGCCTCTGATTCTATTGCTGATAGTGCTGCTTCCCGTCTTGTATGATCATATTGTTGATATCCTTAAACTTGTATGCCCGTTTGACAGCTTCATCATAGGTAGCTGGTGGAACTACCCCAATGGTATCTCTCATGATGATGGAATTCAATCCCTCCAAGAATTTGTTTATCTTCTTCTACTCGGTGTCAATAAGCTCGGTGGCATATCTGGCTAGTCTCTCAAATTTGGTAACGTACTCTAAAATGGTCATGTTACCCTGCTTGAACTGCTGGAACTCGATAGCTTTCTGCCTCTTGATATGGGAAGGAATGTACTTGTCTTGGAATGCCGCCCATGCCTCTTCATTGGCCATTGTCATATAGGGATCTTTGACTGTCTTGAGCTTGGGTCTCCTATGGTTGCAGAGATTTGGGAATGGAAAGGAGAGGAAAAGGGAAAGTGATAAAGTATCTTGCAAATGGGACCCATTAGTGCTAATTCTTGCATGGATGAAAACATGATCTTGCGGGCCTCGGATGAAGTTGACGAAGAAGGTTAAAATGATCCTTGAAATATATAGTTTCCAAAAAGTATATTTTTGACATGGTTTTGAGACTTCGAAAAGTGTGTCCAGATTTGGGTGTGAAAAGACAATTTTACCCTTTTTGGGCCAAAGCTTGGGTTTTTGGGCTTCAAACACAAATGGGCTAAACATGAAAGTTGTAGACAATCATAAATCCATTCAAACAAAATCAAATCATGATTAACACAAAAACCATCATGATCCTCCCAAGCTTGTGCGTACACCCAGGCCTTTCTGAGTGTGTCTAACTAACATAAAACGTTCTCAAAATTCCCATAGCTATGTCCAGGACTAAAACTAATTATATTCTAACCCAATGGTAAATAAACTCACTTATGACTAAGCACACACTAAGAACACACTAATCAGGTTAATCTTGGGTTGGGGTTTGACACCGTGGGACCGAAAAACAGAACAGTTGCCATGGCCGGAGCTGACAGAGTCCAACTTGCAGTTGGCAAATAATTTAATGATTCCAAGCCGGGTGATCAGCCCAACAAGGTAACCTAAGCTTAGTGGTGCTGTTCAAAACCAAAACCTGAATCGATACAAATTAAATCATAGTAATACATTTCTGAAATCGATAAAAGGAACTACTCTGAGCAATTACAAATGGAGAGTATCGAACAAATCAAATGAGTAGCCTTACCGATAATTTATAACGAAACGAACCACACGAAGCTATTCAAAATTTATTTATGTAAAAAAATATACAATTTTCAAATCTAGAATAAGATAATTAATTGTGTTGGAATGGTTTATCCAGGGCCGTCTCAATGCACGTTCAAAGTCCAAATGTCGTTTTACAAGAATATATTTGATGCCTTAGAAGTTACCTGGCATTTGGGAACTCCGAGTGCACAGTGAGGCTTTGATAAAATTCAAGACATTTCCACAATTCAGGTATTAACATGAGTAAACCAGATATTCAAAAATCAGATTTTTCAGCCTAGTAAAACAACCCAAAAACAAGAACTCTCCATTTTATTATGGATAAACTAAACCCTGAAGAAATTTGAACATAACTGAACAGTAAAACCTGCAAAAATCTGAACATAACTTCAACATAAAAACCTATAGAAATCTGCACACAAATTGCACATAAATGCATAAAATCATGCAGAAATCTCACGCAATTTGGACATAAAAACCTGTAGAAATCTGCACACAAATTGCACATAAAAGCATAAAAACATGCAAAAATCTGCACACAATTTGGACATAAAAACTTGCAGGAATCTGCATACAAATTGCACATAAAAGCATAAAAAACCTGCAGAAATCTGCACACAATTAGGACAAAAACTTTCAGAAATTTCAACATCAATTGGACACAAAAGCTGTAGAAATCTGCACACAGATTGAACACAAAAAATGCAGAAATCTGCACACAGATTGAACACAAAATTGTAGAAATCTAAAAATAGATTGAACACAATTTGAACACAAAAACTGTAGAAATCTGCACATAGATTGAATATAATTTGAACACAAAAACTGCAGAAATCTGCACACAGATTGAACACAATTTGAACACAAAAATTGTAAAAATCTGCACACAGATTAGACACAAAACTGTAGGAAATCCACCTTGCATAGCCAAAGAAAATGAATCAATGAAATAGAAATTTCACATCAAACTTTGAAAAAGAAGTACAAGTTCAGCTGCATGCATTCCAAGATCAGTTTATTCACTTGCCTCAAGTGCAAAAAGGGCCACAAACCACCCTAAGAAACTCTCAAACCCAGCAGCTCCAATCTACACAAAAAAAAAAAAAAAAAAAAAAAAAAAATTTCCAAAGAAGAACATTCTAGAATTCACCAAATCCGAAATAGAAAGGAGCTCTCAAGAAACTCTTTTGCATGCATGATAAAAGAGTCCTAAAGGGTCTAAAAAAAATAAGATTTCAAGAGGGGAAGCCATTGCTAACCTTTCACAGCTCTAAGCAGGAAGAAAGACTTGAAGAAGAAGGTGGTTCCACCTGATTTTTTTCAAGAACAACACCAATGGGAAGCTAGAGGTGAGGAGAGGATATTTTTGAAGTCAAATCTCTAAGTAGCACTCAAGAGGTACACAAGCAAGACCAGAGAAGGTGGCTGGAAATGGAGGAGAAGAAAGAGTTCTCTCAGTTGTGTTGTTGCAGGAAAAATAGAGTGAATTAGAAAACCCAACGTGGGTTTTTGGGTATAAAGTTGGGGAAGTGGGCACCATTGGCCCTCAAATATTCACATGGCTGGATCTATCATTTGTGGGTTCCGAATGAGATCGATGAAGAAGGCAAAGTTGATCGTCGAAATATCTAGTTTCCAAAAAGTGTATTTTCCTCATGATTTGCAAATTTCGAAATTATGGACAGATTTGGTGTGAAAATACATTTTTTCCCTTTTTTCTCGAAAAATGCAATTTCCGAGTTTCAAATTCAAACGGATAAAACATGAAAGTTGTTAAGATCAATAAAACAAATCAAAAGGAGTAAAGAATTGGATTTTTTTTTTTTTGAAATCAAGAATAAATTCTCTCAAATCAACAAGCGTCACACGGGCGCTCGGGCCCGTGTCAAACTAAGTCCAACGGCTCTCAAAATTCCCTAAAGCTATTGAAATGTCTAATCTAGCTTAAAACCAAACTAATCATCCTCTAATCCCACTTAGATACTAATCACGGCTAAATAAACAATTACACATACTAAACCTAGGTCGGGGTCTGACAAGGAGGCCTTAGGGGGGTGCCTCCCAAGGGACTTTGGTCACCTTGTAGTGGTGGTCGGTGCAGGACTTCTTCAATGGAGGAGAATTTGTTGTTGGAGCATCTTAGCAATGTCAGTTCTCTGGAATTTTGTTCGTTTGGATTCTAGGATCGATTTTTTCTCTGGACTCTTTCTTCTTGGATTGACCTCCTTTTACAGACCTTTGGTAGCCATTTAGGAGGGTTTATGGGCCTTAATTGTAATACAGCCACATAATAGGAGGAGTAGCAAGTTTTAATTCATTTTTTTGTTTCTCCTTTTCTTTGGCTTTTGATTGGCCGATGGAGAACTAAGGGCTTTTAATTGCCTTTAATCTCCATGTTGAGAGGAGTTTCATGGTTTTAATGGCATGATTGCTTTTGTTAGACCCCGACCCAAGATTAACCGAATTAGTGTGTATTTAGTCTTAAGAGGGTTTCGTTATTGTTGGATTAGAAAATAATTCGTTTTAGTCCTAGACATAGCTTTGGGAGTTTTGAGAGCGTTTAGTATTAGTCAGACACGCTCAGGAAAGCCTGAGTGTACGTGCAAGCATGGGAGGATCGTGTTGATTTCTGTTTTAATATGATTTTTATTTCATTTGAATGGTTTTATTATTCTCTACAACTTTCGTTTTCAGCCCGTCTGTGTTTAAAGCCTAGAAACCCAAGTTTTGGCCCAAAAGGGTGAAACTGTCTTGTCACATCCAAACCTGGACACAAATTTCGAAATCTCAAAACCATGTCAAGGTTATACTTTTTGTAAACTAGATTTTTCAAGGATCATTTTATCCTTTTTCGTCAACTTCGTTTGGGGCCCGGAAGACCATGTTTTCATCAACGCAAGCTTTAGACTTATTGGGCCCCACTTCCCAGCCATTTAAATAGTCTTCTCCCTCCCCTACATTCAGATTTCTGCAACTCCATTTTCAAAGAGAACTTGAGCTAAGACGAGGGAACTTCTTCCTCTCCATCTTTCTCCTTTTGCATGCACTAACTAGAAGTCCCCAACCTGAAATCTAAAACCACCATTCTCTTCCTCTTCTTCCAAGCTTTCCATTGATGCAATTTTCTTGAAGTTTCCAGCTGGAAAACCCCTCCATTTTCTTCCTTGCTTCTTGTTGGAACACCTCTAGGAAAGAGCTTCAACCCATCCTGGCAATGGTGTCTATTGAACTCATAAAGATCTTGTTTTTCTAACATGCAAACCCATTGTGGAAACGGGTCCTTGTTTTCAATTTGAATGAGTTTTGAATGGTTTTTCATGGGGTTTTTGTAGCTTCTTGGTTCAGGGCTATAGAGGGATTCTTGAGGAAGAGATTGTTTAGCATTTGGGAAAGGCAAGTAATCTCTATGGGTTTAATGTTGCATGTGTGTTATGGATTTCATTACTACTTTTGTAATTTGCAAAATTTGTTATTAAGATTCATTCTTTGTTTTCTTAGACTCTCTTATGTGAATTTTTATTCAATTATATGTATTAGTGCTAAATGTTTTCTCAAACTTTCAGATTTCTATTTATTTGTGAGCGTATGCTTCATCTAGAAAATTTGGATTTGTTTTGATGTAGAATGGAAATTTGGTTGTCTTAAATTAGGAAATGAAAGATATGAAATGCTTGAATTGATCCCTTGGAGAGCATGAAGGCTCAGGGAAGTGCAGAGGGGTAAGAAATGAGAAGAAGGAAATAAGACATTCGAAAATTTGTACAAGAGAGTGCAGTTTCTGCACTCAGCGAGCACAGGCAGAAGCTTGTTCGCTCGAGCAACCCTTGGGTCTGCTCGAGCGACCAGGCCACTACTTGGCGCGGGCACAGATAGAAGCCTGGCTGCTTGAGCGAACACACCACTGTCAGGAGCGTGACAGACAGAGACCTGTCCACCCGAGCGAATCTTGTGGTCCACTTGAGCGAACAATCTCACTCGAGCGAAGGGGTGTTCACTCGAGCGAACCTAAGCAGATCCTAGGACTGAGTCTTTGGTTCCATTCGTGTATTTTTGGGATTGAAAAACTAGACTACGTTAAGGGCTTTAGTGTGACATTGTGCAATTGGAAATCCGAAATGTATCCTAACTTTGGGGACACCAAATTTGTTTATATTACTTACATTTGGTTTTTAATTACAAAAAGGTCAATGAAAGGTCTTAGCATAAGCTTGATGAACTTCATGTTTGAACTTCAGTTTTGATACAAGAAAGATCATCGTGTACTCGTTTTTTAATTCCAAGTACAAGCTCGTTTGAAGAATTGTTTTAAGTATTAAAAAGGGGATCACTTCTAAGTTCGTGTGCATACAATTATGCCTTTCGCTAGCCGTACCTTGTCTTGTTTTGATAAGTGATTTTCCCCCTTTATTTCGACATGTTTAGACCGTGTTTAACGTATTTTGTGCATTCATGAATTCAAGTGAACACCGCTGAACTTGGACTGCCTTTTTCAGTCTTATCCACTGTCTAGGGGTCCTTAAACATGTGGACTATCTGCAGATTGGTCGTGTATTATATTACACATCGTGCGAGTCCGGTTCCGTGGCCGGAAATCCCCATCTACCTTAGTGTGGCGTGGAAATAGTGTTCTGTTTTTCGTGCTTGTCGTGCGTACTTGCTCTTTTAATTATATATGATAGAGAAAGGATGGGCTCTTGTGGATTTACTATTCATGATATATATTAAGTATTCATGCTAGTTTGTTCTTATCTTTGAAATGTACCTCAGCTAAGTATTTGTTTCAAATTCAGCAAATAATATTAGTATGTTTTATTTAAACATTTATGATCCTATGCTCATGCCTAAATTAATTACCTGCCAAACCGTCGTATTTGATACTTGTTATTTTGGTGCCCAGGTGTAGGAGACGTTGCCTTTAAGGAGAAGCGTCAGGAGGAGGCTATTGAGGCACTCCTAGGTCACGAGTGGTAGCCCGACGACGTCATCTAGACATCGGTGGGGTCTTGAGTTTCTCATCACCATGTTTTGGGTTCTTCTATACTTTTGGGATTGTATTGGCCTTTGTTGGCTTCTTATTGGGTTGTAACAAATTTAATTTTCTTTTGCTACTTGAAACTTAAATTGTAATGTGAATGCTATGTTATAATTCCTCTTTCTGATATCTTAGTCATGATGCTATCTTAAATATGCACTTGAAAAATGTTATCTATGCTTTGACATGAAGTGATTTGCTACACGCTTCCGCATACTTGATCGTGTAAGTTAGTCTCCAGTGCTTCAGGATCCTCACCGCACAAACCTGTGGGAAATTTCAAATTAATCTCATTTAAGCAGAGTCGCGGGCCTCGGTCTCGGTCCGGGGTCGCGACAAGACTGGTATCAGAGCCGGACTTGTTTCAGGCACTTAAAAGAAATTAGAAAGGTATTATGATCGTGGCAAGGATTTGTAAGTTAACGATCGTTTAGTATGAAACTTAGAAAACCATATTTATTATGTACTAACGTTTTGTTTTACAGCATCATGCCTCCAAGAAAAGCTTCTAATAACAATGCTTCAGGTAGTAATCAGAATGAAATAGATCCAACTAATGCGCCAACCACTACTTAGTTTCAAGAACTCATGCGGGCCATTTTAGAACAGCAGAGACAAGCAAATGAAACACAAGCTAGATTCTAAGAACAGATGGCTAAAAAGGACGAGGAAATGGCCCACGTTCAGAGACAACTCTTAGATGTTCTATAGAATAGGCCTCAAGCATCACCTATGCAACCTCCAGGCCCGAATATTGTCATCAACAATAGAGATCATGACCCTAATGTATTGTTTGAAAGGTTCAAGAAGAGAGCACCCAAGGAATTCTTAGGACAAGAAGACCCATTAGTGGCATATAACTGGTTAGCAAACACTGAGAAGATCTTTGATGTCTTCACCTGCACAGGAAGACAGAAGGTCAACCTCATAGCTTCGTTATTCTATGGACTTGCAGACCAATGGTGGCAAACGATCAAGAACCCGTATATGACAATGGCTAACGAAGACACATGGGCAGCATTCAAGACTCAATTTCAAGACAAGTATATTGCTTCCCATATTAAGAGACAGAAAGCTATTGAGTTCTAGCAACTCAAGCAAGGTAGCATGACGGTCCTAGAGTATGTATTCAAGTTTGAAATATTAGCTAGATATATATGCTACCAAGCTGATTGACACAGAAGATAAATAAGTTCTTGGAGGGATTAAATCCAGTCATCATGAGAGATGCTATAGGGGTAGTTCCACCAGCTACCTATGATGAAGCTGTCAAACGGGCATACAAATTTGAAGATATTAACAACATGATCATTCAGGACAGAAAGCAACACTACCAGCAGCACAATCAAAGGCAGAAGAAACCAACGCAAGAGCAGAACCAAGTGAGGCAGGGTTGTGGCCACTGTGGCAAGAACCACGAAACTCATGAATGTCGCAAGGTCACAGGAGCTTGCTTCAAGTGTGGAGCAATGAACCATGCAATCAAAGATTGCCCACAACTTCAGACTCAAGGCAACAGGAACCAACAACAAAGGCAAGCAGCTCCTTAAAACCATAACATTCATATTACAAAGAGAACAAGCAGAATTGATATTTCAAGGGAGCAGGAAGAAAACTCAAGCAGAATTTATTTTAGTGCTAAAGGCAAGCAGATTGGTACAAAGTGGATGTGAGGCATTTATAGCGTTTTCACGGAGGATAAACAGTCCTAAGGGGTGGAGGAAATCCCCGTTGTGTGCGAATTTCCGGATGTTTTTCCAGAAGAAATCCCGGGATTACCACCAATCAGGGAAGTTGAGTTCACAATTGAGCTTCTTCCAAGGACAACTCCAATCTCTATTGCACCTTATAGGATGACTCCAACAGAACTGGGTAAATTAAAACTTCAGTTGCAAGAATTATTGAGCAAAGGTTTCATTAGGCCAAGTGTTTCACCATGGGGAGCACCAGTATTATGTGTAAAAAAAAAAGGATGGAAGCTTGAGAATGTACATTGACTACAGAAGGTTAAACCGTGTAACCGTCAAGAACAAGTATCCATTGCCTAGAATATATGAATTATTTGATCAATTGCAAGGAGCAGCCTACTTTTCCAAGATAGATTTGAGGTCCGAATATCATCAGTTGAGAGTTAGAGATTCAGATGTGTAGAAAACAGCTTTTCGAACAAGATATGGGCATTATGAGTTCTTAGTGATGCCCTTTGGATTGGCAAATGCACCCACAGTCTTGATGGCTCTCATGAATAAAGTATTTGCACAGTACTTGGATCACTCTACGGTGGTGTTTATTGATAACGTTCTCGTGTATTCCAAGAGTAAGGAGGATCATGAAGAACACTTGAGGACATCATTACAGCTTTTGAAAGACAACCAGTTATATGCAAAGCTCAATAAATGTGAATTCTAGAGTTGCTTTTCTAGGTCACATCATCTCAAGAGAAGGTTTAGCAGTTGATCCAGCTAAGATAGAGGCAATTGTTGATTGGAAAAGGCCGAGCAGTGTGACTAAAATTAGAAGCTTCTTGGGGTTAGCAAGCTACTATCGAAGATTTGTCCAAGGTTTCTCATCCATTGCGACACCTTTGACAAAATTGACCTCGGAAGAATGTTCCATTTGTTTAGACCGAACAGTGCGAAGCAAGTTTCCAAGAGTTGAAATGGAGATTAACCATACTCCAATCCTCACATTACCATCGGACAGCGGTGGATTTATTGTTTATACAGATGCATCAAATGTAAGACTGGGTTGTGTATTAATGCACGATGGCAAGGTGATTGCTTATGGCTCAAGACAGTTGAAGGATCATGAGAAGAACTACACAACTCATGACTTGGAATTAGCAGCAGTTGTATTTGCCTTGAAGATCTGGAGACATTGCCTTTATGGAGAGAAATTCGAAGTCCATTCCGACCACCAGAGTTTACAATACTTGTTCTCGCAGAAGGATTTGAATACGAGACAGAGACGGCGGATGGAATACATCAAGGACTACGACTTTCCAATCAAGTATCATCCAGGCAAAGTGAACGTAGTAGCTGATGCATTGAGTAGAAAATCAGTGACCATGGCCAGCTTGAGAGGAGTTAGTGTTTTCTAGCAATTTGAAGAGCTAGGTGTGGATGTGCAACCACTAAAGCAGGGTGTAATGCTAGCAAATATGATAGCATCTGAGCCTACCTTTATTTAGAAGATCAAGGACAGTCAGTTGCAAGACCAAGATTTGGCAAAAATTGTTGAGCATATCACAGAACGTTCAGATTTCAAGATGGTGAACAAAGTATTGTATTTTCATGACCGATTATGTGTGCCAAATGTGGATGATTTGAAGAATGAAATAATGACTAAAGCCCACATCACAAAATACTCCATGCATCCAGGTAGCACGTGTTGGATTGTATGGACTCAATCCATCAGATGATGTAATAAATTGATTAATTTCTTTATCTATCAATAATATCATGCTTTCCTTTCTTGAGATGAATAGTATTTTACTACTTAATGCACATGACCAATACATATGACATAATGGTTCATGAGATGAACTGGATCCCATTAGTACATTAGATGTGATATATGTGTATGGATGAGATCCACACATGGGAGACATGTGTCACAAATCTTATACTTAAATATCTTTACAACCGGTGATGAGACTGGGCATCTCATCTGATAAGGTTTCAACACTTTGATCACTATGAGATAGTGTGATTTGTCTCAATCATCAGAATGTAAGATTCTGGATCACGATGCTGGTACATTGGATGTATTGAATGACCATGAGAAGCACCTTATGGAATACGATGTCGAGTTTAAGGTTTTCTCTCATAATTCCCTAGCAATAGGCTCTCAATCTCGAGACATTGATGAACTCAAGTTTCTATCTATTCATTTGCTTTGAGTCACCAATGAGTGAGGCCAACTGTAGGTCAACACCTCGGTGTCTTGGGTACGTGGTAGTAGGACTGTGGGAACATTCAATAGTCAAGATGGAATCTATCTATATTATCTCTTTGTGCGAATTAATGGATTTGTCATTAGTAAGTGCGCACCCATCTTGATTAAGAGTTAATTGGATGGTACTGATGATCACTGTGATTAATTGGGGCTCAAGGATAATAAGATGTGGATTTAAATTGGTGTGGTAGTTTTAGTCCAATTGATCCATGAATATTGATAGATGTGCCTACTTGTGGTAATTGAGAAGTTTAGGGTCTTCATTGAAATTTATTCCTAAGACTGGAGTGCAATTGCATTTATATAGTGGTATTATTTGCAATTAACTGTGGGCCCGAATTGCACATGAGATGTGGGGTCGCGGTGTCCCAGTTAGAGCCAGCTTTCTATAGAATCCCTAGTGGTCCCCACGCTAGCCCAAGTTATTGGAAAGATACTATTCATATTTGAACTCTAAGATGAAGGAATTAGAAAGTTACTATTTCTATTTGAAGTAGGACTTCTAATAGTGGTAATAGTAAGCTTACTAATTGTTGTGTAAGTAAGACTTTTATAATAATTAGAAAAAGGGAGAAAGTTGCTAATTTGTAATGGGAGTTGGACTTCTATTTCAAATAAGATAAGAGGAGGTTTGCCAAGCTATAAATAGGGATGAAAAGGGGCTGGGACATCTAGGAATTGGAGAAGCACGCCCAGCCCTCTTTTGTGTGCAAGAGTTGCACATCTCTCTCTTCACTTTCTCTTCTAGTTCCTTGTAGTTTCTAGTAGGGTTTTCTCTTGAAGTTTTTACCAGTCTTCTTGAGAAAAGAGATCTAATACTGGTAATAGCGTGGAAGACTAAGAGGTCTTGGAGATCTTAAGTTGCTTACAAAGAAAGAGTTTCTTCAACTAGCAAGTCATCTTCTCCATTAGAGCACAACCAGGCTCCAAAGGTATAACATGCTTCTCTATCTGTTGTAGATTATTTTGTTGCATGGTGTTGCTTGTTTTATTGCTGTACATGTTTGATGAGATGGAGGGATTTCATCCTGGATGTGGTTAAATGGCCTTATGGGTATTTGATCCCTGAGTCAAGTGGGTTAAAAGTTTTGAAAACCTATCCACGAGGCCTACCTATTTCCAACAATTGGTATCAGAGCCTTACCTCATCTCTAATCATGTTAAATCAACGATCTAGATCTAATCTTTGCATGAGATGTGAAGAGGATAGACGTAGGGCTTTGTAAGGATCATATTTGATGATTGTATGCCTTTTGTATCAGGTATGATTGTTGTCAAAGGGGCTGGGTCGGACAAGAAAGAGAATTTTCTGCAGGTTTTCCGAGTAGCTCGCTCGAGCGAACCTCCATCCGCTCGAGCGAACCAGGTTCTAGAACAGTCTGCAAGAGCGGATCCAAGTCCGCTCTAGCGAACAGCGTGCTGGATTTTTCTTTTTGGAAGTTCGGGATTTTTCTTTGACTTTTGATTGGCCGATGGAGAACTAAGGGCTTTCAATTGCCTTCAATCTCCATGATGAGAAGAGTTTCATGGTTTTAATGCATGATTGCTTTTGTTAGACCCCAACCCAAGATTAACCCGATTAGTGAGTAATTAGTGTGTGTTTAGTCTTAAGAGGGTTTAGTTATCGTTGGGTTAGAAAATAATTAGTTTAAGTCCTAGACATAGCTTTGGAAATTTTGAGAGTGTTTAGTATTAGTCAGACACGCTCATGAATGCCTGAGTGTACGTGCAAGCATGGGAGGATCATGTTGATTTCTGTTTTAATTGCGATTTTGATTTCATTTGAATGGTTTTATTATTCTCTACAACTTTCATTTTTAGCTCGTCTGTGTTTGAAGCCCAGAAACCCAAGTTTTGGCCGAAAAGGATAAAACTGTCTTTTCACACCCAAACCTGAACACAAATTTTGAAATCTCAAAACCATGTCAAAGTTATACTTTTTGGAAATTATATTTTTCAAGGATCATTTTATCCTTCTTCATCAACTTCGTCTAGGGCCCGCAAGACCATGTTTTCATCAACGCAAGCTTTAGACTGATGGGCCCCACTTCCAAGCCCTTAAAATAGTCTTCTCCCTCCCCTACATTCAGATTTCTCTTCTTCCAGGCTTTCCATTGATGCAATTTCCTTGAAGTTTCCAGCTGGAAAACCCCTCCATTTTCTTCCTTGCTTCTTGTTGGAACACCTTTAGGTAAGAGCTTCAACCCATCTTGGCAATAGAGTCTATTGAACTCCTAAAGATCTTGTTTTTCTAACATGCAAACCCATTGTGGAAATGGGTCCTTGTTTTCAATTTGAATGAGTTTTGAATGGTTTTTCATGGGGTTTTTGTAGCTTCTTGGTTGTCGCGACCCTGGATCGAGACCCGAGCCCGCAACGATGACCAAGATGATTGTTTACATTTTTAATTTCCCATAGTGTCGTGACCCCGGACCGAGTCGTCGGGCCTGATCCGGGATCGGGACACTAATTATTGTGATGTATGCATGAATTAATTTAAATCTAAAACAAAACGTATACGAGTCTACCAAAGAGTACCACTCGCACACGCGATTTCCCACAGGTGTCCGCGGTGAGGATATCACATCAACATGAATATTTCTTTTATATGCAGAAGCGTATAGCAAATCTATATCATACATTCATGTCCAAGATACAAGATTAACGCATATTTCATACTAGTATCAAAATGAGCAATGATCATTAAAGCTATAACCTCAAAAGAAAGTTAAGGTTTACATCAATATAGTTTAATTGCATTGTTCCCAAAAATAGAGGCCAACAAAGGCCAATATGAATAAAATAACAAGTTCCCCAAAAGAATGGTTAGTTCCTATTCCCAAAATGTTTCGTAGCTCAAGCACCCGAATATCTAGACGACATCATCTGCGTGCCACTCAACTAGACGTTGCGGTTCTCCGACCGCCTCCTCGTGCTCCTCCTCGGGGAGACCAATAACGGGACTTGAGTACCAAAGCAAAGGGTCAAATACGACGGTTTGGTAAACGGGTGAAAATACATAATAATAAAGAAATTACCTTGGAAAACATTTAAAAATGTCAAAGCAATAGTTTCATAAGACAAGAGAAACATTTGTTCAATACATATGCAATGTAAAACGTGTAAGGTATCCAAGGAAACGGGAAACAGACAAGATGGCAACCACACATAGCTAAGTCCTCTATCACTGAAGTGACATGAGCATGTCAGGATGTTGTCTCAGTCACCGAAGTGAGGAGATGCAACATAAGTAACTTATACATATACATAATATAATACGGGACGGGACCACGGTAGCGAACCGGGTATCGGGACAAGACCACCGTAATAACAGGGTAGCGGGATCCAAACTGCAGCTGGCGGGACGGAAAAGGGTCTCCAAGTCGATGGATCAAACCGGCAAGGAAAGCCAAGCTTAATGGTGCCGACTCATAGGTCAAATCATGTAAAACAAGACATGTACAAATCATATGTAATGCACTTAATTAAACGGGCGGGACGGGGTGCTCAAAAGCACTAATTTCATTTTCAAACGGGAAGTGCATATCGGGGCTAGCAAAAGCTCTAGTTGCAAATTCAAAGTTTTCGGGAATGATAAAATCACATTTCTTGAAATTCGAGACAAGTATCGGGATTTGATATAAATCAAGTGAATAAGGACCCCGTATGTCGATTGTGATGATCACTTGGTACTCCTAGAGTTGGAGACATTCCGGGCTCTTTATGCACCTTAGGTATTCAAACTTTAATCGAATTTTAAATAAACAAAACATAATAGGGATGGGATCCTAAGCACAATATTAATCTAGTAGTACCTTACAACCTACTCAGTCATCGAAAGGAAAACGGATTCGTGATACCCAAACAAACCAATTTTGCATTTAGATAAAAGAAAGGATATCCCGTCGTTCTGTACCGTTCAAGATTGAATTAGGTTAAATACCGATACAACCAGATTAACCATGAGGAAATGTCGGTTCAACCATCCTCAAAAGAAGTCAAACGGGTCCACAAAAGGGTCACTAAGTTCCACTTAAAGTCTATCTAACATAAGGTAAAAATCCATTTTTCAGCAGGTTTTCCAGTTGGGCCGGTCGACCTGGCCCTTGGCCGGTCGACCGCGTACACAGTGGGCTCGGTCAACCGGCCAAGGGCCAAGTCGACCGGGAGTTGTAAAATAAAAGGGATGAACATTATTTTGGTCAGGTTCCCTGGAACCTGACCTCTGTGTGGCCAGTCGACCGCGCCCCTTGGCCGGTCGACCGCGTGAACTGCGGAACAGTGATTCCCGCAGTGCAGCAGGTCTTCCAACAAGGGACCTGTTCCAGTGTCCCCGGTCGACCGCGCCCCTTGGCCGGTCGACCACGTGAACTGCGTAACAGAACCTAGGTTCTGTTACAGCAGTTCAGTGGTTCTTTCCATTTTCCAATCTTTTCTTTTCCTTTCTTAAAACCTGATGAACAATCCAAAACATGGATTTGACAAGCTAACAAGAGTCAAAATAAGCATTTATTTCAAATCTAAACAAGCCATTAATATCACAAAGTATTAGGTGAAAACATAAATGCATTTCATCAAAACTCATTCAAAGATAAAAGTATCAAATCATCCACTTGCCTTAGGTCTTAAATCAATGGAAAACCAGCTCCTAAACACCCTTGCAAGCCAAGAACACAAACTCTACAAAAACCCCCAAAACAAACCCTAAAATGGGTCAAAACAATGAAGGAGAAGAGAAAGCTTTCAATAATGAGAATGTAGCTTCTCTAAGGCTAGAAGAACACTAATCTAGAAGATTAGGGAGAGAGCTTACCAAAATGTGCTCCAAATGAGCAAGGCAAGCTAAATGAGGATCTTATAGAGATGAGATTTCTTCACAAATGGTACCAATAGAGAGCTCTTGAAGTGGTGAAGAAGATGATGAAATCCTTTGAGATGTTAGTGCAAGCTTGGTGATGTCTTGATGATAGAAAAGCAAGAAGAAGAAAGGGAAACCCTAGGCTCAAGGAAAGTTGTTGGAAAAAGGAGAAAAGGAGGGAGATGAGCTCTCTTTTATAAGCAACACAAGTGGGCTTCACCAACTAGTAACCTTGTTGAGCTGAAATAGTGGTTTTCGGGATTTCGGATGAAATCGACGAAGAAGGAAGAAATGATCGTCGAAATATCTAGTTTCCAAAAAGTATATGTTTCGCAGGTTTCGGGAATAACAATAATTTGGTACAAATTTGGTGTAAAAGTATTGTTTTGTCCTTGAAGCTACGAAAGTCAAGTTTCGGGGTTTCGAACGGGAACGGGATCAACATGAAAGTTGAAGGTATAAACGAGATAAACAAAACGGGATAAAACATAAACCAAGAAAATCAAGATAAAACCCCAAGTACACGTAAAGTCATAAACAAGGAACCCCCAAAGGGCCCCACTAATACCAAAGGCTCTCAAAATCCCCAAAGCTATTACAAAGCTACTCTAAACCAACTAAACCAAATCCACAAAACAAATCAAGACTAACACACAACTAAAACACACTAATCGAGGTCACTCGGGTCGGGGTCTTATACACAGGTTTCCGCGGTGAGGATTCCCAGACACAGAAGATCTAACTCACATGATCAAGTATGCGGAAGCGTGTAGCAAATTACATCACAACAAGTCATGAATAATAATTTATTCAAGTGTATGAGTAAAATAGCATCAAGACCAAGATATTATAAGTAGGAAATATAATCTGACATTTCCATCATAGTTCAAGTGACAAGGTTAACCAAAAGTATGTTAAGTATGTTACATCCCAAAATAAGACGCCAACAAAGGCCAATACAATACCAAAAGTATATTAGAATCCAAAAAATAATGAATCGAAACCCACCCGACGTCTAGATGACGTCGTCGGGCTGCCACTCATGAGTTGGGGTGGCTCAACAGCCTCCTCAGGACACTCCTCCTCAAGGGCAACGTCTCCTACACCTGGGCGCAAAAAATACAAGCATCAAACACGACGGTTTGGCAGGTAATCAATTTAGGCATGAGCATGGAACAATAGAAGTTTTAAAGGAATCATACTAAACAAATCTTACTGAATTTGAAACAATTACTTGACTGAGGTACATTTCAAAAATATGAAACAAAGCTTGCATGAATACTTATATATCAAGAATAGTAAATCTACAAAGAGCCCATCCTTTCTCTATCATATATAATAAAAAGAGCAAGTACGCACGACGAGCACGATATACATAATATAAACAAGACACAATTCCCACAAATACGGGATTCTGGCCACGGAACTGGACACGCACGATGTGTAATAAAATATACGACCAATCTGCAGATAGTCCACATGTTTAAGGACCCCCGGACAGTGGATCAGACTGAAATGGCAGTCCAAGCTCAGTGGTGTTCACTTGGATTCATGAATGCACAAAACACGCAAAACACGTTTTAAACAAGTCGAAACAAAGGGGAAAAATCACTTTTCGAAACGAGACAAGACACGACTAGCGAAAGGCATAATTAATAAGCTTATGAAGTGATCCCCTTTGATTCCTGAAAACAAATCTTCAAATGAACTTATACTTGAATTTCAAAACAAGTGCACGATGATACTTATTGTATCAAAACTAGAATATGAGAGCAAGGTCTATCAAGTACATGTAAGGACCTTTAGTTGGCCTTTGTGTAATTGAAACCCAAATGTTGGAATTTAAAAAAGAATCGGTGCCTCCGAAGTTAAAAGACATTTTGGGTTATCAAGTATACGATATCAGGCTAAGGTCCCTTAACATGTTATGGTTTTCCCTCTTACAGAAATTCTTCAAAAACAGGGCATTTTGCCAATTTCGGTCAGCTCGCGGTCACCTGTCGGCTAGCCGAAGTGGGGTATGTCGGCTAGCCGCTAGCTGACCGACGTGCTGACTGCTGGAATCTAGATCAGAAATACAACATTCTGGAAAAGGAACCGACGGAGTTCGGTTGGCTCGCGGTTAGCCGAGGTGGTGCAGTTCGGTTAGCCTCCAGCAGACCGACAACTCACAGACGAGATGCAAGCTTCTGGAAATGAAAGCGCCAAAGCTCGGTTGGCTCACGGTTAGCCGAGGTGGTGCAGTTGACCAACACTGCATGGGCAGTGCATTTCAAGTCAGATTTTCAAACTTTTTCTTCCCTTCTTCTCATTTCTGAAGCACCTGCACTTCCCCGAGCCTTGATGCTCTCCAAGGGATCAATCCACATTTCAAAACCATTCACATCCACAACTAATCCAAACATTAAATTTCCATTTCTTATCAAAACAAAATCTGAAGTTTCAAATGAAAGAAGGGCTTACAATCAAAATAGAAATCTGGAAGTTTGGGAAATCATTTGACATTAATACATATACTTGAATGGAAATCATATAATAAGAGTCTAAGAAAAACATAATAAGTTATATGAAATCTCAAGAATAACAATGTAACCCACAAACACACAAGCAACAATATTTAACCTAAAGAGATTGCTTGCCTTAGCCCAAACGCCAAACAACTCCTCTTCGAGCACTCCTACTCAAGAGGTAAGCCAAACACTACAAAAAGCCCCATGAAACCCATTCAAAACTCACCAAGATATGCAAACAAGAAACCCATTTCGAAATGGGTGTTGAAAGCTAGAAAAATAAGGTTCTTAGGAGTAAAAAAGACTCCATTGAAGAGATAGGTTGGAGCTCTTACCTAGAGATGCCCAAACAAGAAACAAGGAAGAAAATGGAGAGCTTGCCCAACTTTATATCTCAAGAAAATGGTATCAATAGAACGCTTGGGATGAGAGGAAGAGAATGGTAGTCTTGGAATGTCATTTGGAGATCTCTAGCTCATACATACAAGAAAAAGAATGTGAAGAGGAAAGAGGGGTATTTCAGCCCTAGGTGTTGAAAGTTGCAGGGATTTGGGAATGAGAAGAGGGAGAAGAGGAAAGGTAACTTAAGTACTTTGCAAATGGGGCCTAATAGGTCTAATTCTTGCATGGATGAAAATAAGATCTTGCGGGCCTCGAATGAAGTTGACGAAGAAGGATAAAATGATCCTTGAAAAATTTAGTTTCTAAAAACTATAAATTTGACAAGGTTTTGAGATTTCGAAAAGTGTGTCCAGATTTGGGTGTGAAAAGATAATTTTACCCTTTTGGGCCAAAACCTGGTTTTCTGGACTTCAAACACAGACGGGCTAAAAATAAAAGTTGTAGATAATCATAAATCCATTCAAAGAAAATCAAAATCACGATTAACACGAAAATCAACACGATTCTCCCATTCTTGCATGTACACCCAGGCCTTCCTGAGTGTATCTAACTAATATAAAACATTCTCAAAATCCCCAAAGTAATGTCCATGACTAAAACCAATTACTTTCTAGCCCAACGGTTACTAAACCCACTTATGACTAAGCACACACTAAGAATACACTAATCGGGTTAATCTTGGGTTAGGGTCTAACATTGGATCAGCTCTAGAGAGGGATTCTTGAGGAAGAGATTGTTTAGCATTTGGGCAGGGCAAGTAATCTCTATGAGTTTAATGTTGCATTTGTGTTATGGATTTCATTACTACTTTTGTAATTTGCAAAATTTGTTATTAAGATTCATTCTTTGTTTTCTTAGACTCTTTTATGTGAATTTTTATTCAATTATATGTATTAGTGCTAAATGTTTTCTCAAACTTTCAAATTTCTATTTATTTGTGAGCCTATGCTTCATCTAGAAAATTTGGATTTGTTTTGATGTAGAATGGAAATTTGGTTGTCTTAAATTAGAAAATGAATGATATGAAATGCTAGAATTGATCCCTTGGAGAGCATCAAGGCTCAGGGAAGTGCAGATGGGTAAGAAATAAGAAGAAGGAAAGAAGACATTCAGAAATTTGTACAAGAGAGTGCAGTTTTTGCACTCAGCGAGCACAGAGAGAAGCCTGTTTGCTCGAGCAAACCTTGGGTCCGCTCAAGCGACCAGGCCACTGCCTGGCGCGGGCACAGACAGAAGCCTGTTTGCTCGAGCGACCACATGGTTTGCTCGAGCGAACAAGCCACTACCTGGAGCGTGACAAACAGGGACCCGTCTGCCCGAGCGACCCTCGTGGTCCACTCAAGCGAACAATCTCGCTCGAGCGAAGGGGTGTTCACTCGAGCGAACCTAAGGAGATCCTAGGACTGAGTCTTTTGTTCCATTCGTGTATTTTTGGGATTGAAAAGCTAAACTACGTTAAGGGCTTTAGTGTGACATTGTGCAATTGGAAATCCGAAATGTATCCTAACTTTGGGGACACCAAATTTGTTTATATTACTGACATTTTGTTTTTAATTACAAAAAGGTCAATGAAAGGTCTTAGCATAAGCTTGATGAACTTCGCGTTTGAACTTCAATTTTGATACAAGAAAGATCATCGTGTACTCGTTTTGAATTCCAAGTACAAGCTCGTTTGAAGAATTGTTTTAAGTATTAAAAAGGGGATCACTTCTAAGTCTGTGTGCATACAATTATGCCTTTTGTTAGCTGTGCCTTGTCTTGTTTTAATAAGTGATTTTCCCCCTTGATCTCGACGTGTTTAGACCGTGTTTCACATATTTTGTGCATTCATGAATTTAAGTGAACACCACTGAGCTTGGACTGCTCTTTCGGTCTGATCCACTGTTTGGGAGTCCTTAAACATGTGGACTATCTGCAGATTGGTTACATATTATATTACACATCGTGCGAGTCCAGTTCCGCGGCCGGAAATCCCCGTCTACCTTAGTGTGGCGTGGAAATCGTATTCTGTTTATCATGCTTATCATGCGTGCTTGCTCTTTTTATTATATATGATAGAGAAAGGATGGGCTCTTGTGGATTTACTATTCATATATTAAGTATTCATGCTAGTTTGTTCTTATATTTGAAATGTACCTCAGCTAAGTATTTGTTTCAAATTCAGGAAATAATATTAGTATTTTTTATTTAAACATTTATGATTCCATGCTCATGCCTAAATTGATTACTGTAAGTCTGGGATCCTAACCCGAGGGGGGGGGGGGGGG
>QPKB01000006.1:5709113-5759154 GCA_003546025.1 Camphora micrantha | reverse complement strand
TGTCGTGACCCCAGACCGAGGCCGCGGCATTAATTAAAAATTTTGAAAGATTAAAAGACCTCCCACAGGTTCCCGCGGTGAGGGTTCCAAACAAACACGCATGGAACAACCCACTCACACGATCCAGTATGCGGAAGCGCGTGGCAAATGACATCTTATCATATCATGTCACAATAGGAAACATAATGACATCGAGACATACTATCAGAATGAAACATAACAAGGCATTCTCATAATTCAAGTTGTAAAGTTAACAAAATAAGTTAAGTTATTACACTTCCCAAATAAGAGGCCAACATAGGCCAATACAATACCAAAAGTATATCAAAAATCCCAAAAAGTGATCCAACGGAACTCATGCACCACCCCAACGTCTAGATGACGTCATCGGGTTGCCACTCACGGGCTAGGTTGGGCCCAACGGCCTCCTCCTGGCACTCCTCCTCAAAGGGAGGGTCTCCTGCACCTGATCACCAACACACAAGCATCAAACACAACGGTTTGGCAAGAAATCATTTTAAGTGAAAGCATGTAAAACATCGTTAAATCAAGAACATAAATAATTACTTTGCTGAACGTAAAACAATACTTACGAAACACTTTCTAAATCGAAGACAAACTAACATGAATGCCTACATATATATCATGAATAGTAAATCCACATAGAGCCCATCCTTTCTCTATCATTTATAATGAAAAGAGCAAGCACGCACGACAAGCACGAATATACATAATATAGCACGACACGATTCCCACAAAAACGGGATTTCCGGCCGCGGAACCGGACACGCACGATGTGTAATAAATACACTACTAATCTGCAGTTAGTTCACATGTTTAAGGACCCCCAGACAGTGGATCAGACTGAAAGGGCAGTCCAAGCTCTGTGGTGTTCACTTGAGTTCATGAATGCACAAAACACGCTAAACACGATTCAAACATATCGAAAATAAAGGAGGAAAATCACTTGTCACGACAAGACAAGGCACGACTAGCACAATGCATAATATATATGCTCACAACTTATAGAAGTGATCCCCATTTGATACTTGAAACACATCTTGAAACATATCTTGTAACGAGCTTAAAGACTTGACTTCAAAACGAGTACACGACAAGCTTACGGTCTTAAATCCACTTTCAAAACACGATAATTTTATAAAGTACAAGCTTAGGCTATTCATTGGCCATTGGTTGATTGGAACTCTTTTATTGAAATACATGGATTGGTGTCCCCGAAGTTAGTATAAAGCATGGAGTTCCATTCACACAATGTCCACTTAAAGTCTTTAATATAGCCTAGTTTTCAAATTTTAAAAGAAAAGCAAATGGGCAAAACTCAGCTTAAAACAGTGAAAATTCAGTGTGCCTGGTCGACCGCGGCATTGGCCGGTCGACCGCGTACACTGTGAGCCCGGTCGACCGGCCAAGTCCCGGTCGACTCAAAGTTGTAAATTTAATTCAATGTACAGTGTTTTGGTCAGGTTCCAGAGAACCTGACCCTGTGTCGCAGGTCGACCGCGCCCTTGGCCGGTCGACCGCGTGAACTGCAGGGACAGAAAATCCCGCAGTGCAGCAGGTCTTCCAACTGGGACCAAAATCCAGTGTCCCCGGTCGACCGCGCCCTTGGCCGGTCGACCGCATACACTGCGGAAATCAGAACACAGTTCAGATTTCTGCAGTGCACTGGTCCTTCTTCCATTCCTTTCTTTTCTACAATCTTACCAACCTGATTTAGCAAACTAAATACATTATATAACATGCTAACAAGGCTCACATTTGGGCATTTACTTCATACTAAAACAAGTCATTAATATGGAAACCCATTTCAAAACCCTTGAAACCATTTCTTAACAAAACAATTCCAAACTTCAACAAAAGCAAGACTTACTTAAAAGATGTGAAATCTGAATGTTTGGAAAGCTAATAAACATGCTTGCATTATCTAAAGTAAGATCACCATCATAAAGACCTAATAAATCACAACCTTAGTACCAAAATACAAATCCAAGAACACACATGCACTACAACTTAAATAGATCACTTGCCTTAGCCAAATGAACACAAGATCTTTCTTCAAGCACTCCAAATCAAAGGTCAAGCCAAGAACTACAAAATCCCATGAAAAATCCATTCAAAACTCACCCAAAAACACAACCAAGCAACCCATTTAGAAATAGGTGCTATAGGTTAGAAAAACATGCTCTTTAGGAATAGAAAGAACTCTATTGAAGAGATGGATTGTAGATCTTACCTAGAGGTGCCCAAACGAAATGCAAGGAAAGAAATGAAGATCTCTTCCAACAAGAAACTTCAAGAAAATGGTACCAATAGCAAGCTTGAGATGAGAGGAAGAAGGTGATGGTCTTAGAATTCCATTTGGAGGTTCATAGCTCTTGAAATCATGAAGAGAAGGAGAAGGAAAAGGAGGGTTTTCTTTCACTCTAGGGCAAGGAAAAGTGCAGAGATTTGTTGTGGAATGGGGAAAGGGAAAGGGGAAAGTAGCTTAAGTGTTTAGACAAGTGGGTCCCCTTTAGTGCAAAACTTGCATGAGTCAAAACATGATCTTATGGGCCTCGAATGAAGTCGACGAAGGAGGATAAAACGATCCTCGAAATATCTAGTTTTCAAAAAGTATATTTTCGACATAGTTTTGGGATTTCGAAAATCGTGTCCAGATTTGAGTGTGAAAAGGCTATTTTACCCTTTTTGGCCAAAACTTGATTTTCTGGGCTTCAAACACAAATGGGCTAAACACGAAAGTTGCACATAATCATAAAACCAATCAAACGAGATGAAATCACGATTAACACACAACCAAACACAATCTTCCCACGCTTGCACGTACACCCAGGCCTTCCTGAGTGAGCCTAATAAACACTAAACGTTCTCGAACTCCCCAAAGCTATAACCAGGACTAAAACTAATCACATTCTAACCCACGATCACTAAACCCAAATCAAGACTAAGCACACACTAAGCAAACACTATTGGGTTAATCCTGGGTTGGGGTTTGACAGGGAAGCTCTGCCGATCTCTTTGCCTCTTGTCTGTCCTGTGTGATGGAGTGTACCAACCCTAGGGCTCCCTCATCTTATATAGACAAGTCCAAAAAAGTCACACTTACTAGAGACTTCCTCGCCAAGAAACCCACATCCACTATTAATCCTATTGGGAGTCTTATTAGTGGCACCAGATCAAGTCTTACATTAAGTGGGATTGAATTCTCTGTTGGCATTAGCCCTGCTTGATCTGACATGGGACTTGTGGTATGAGGGCTACACGATTTCCTACAATCTCCCACTTAGCACAAATGCCATAAACATCAAACATATTTCAATCCCATGCACGTCACATGCCTTGCAAAAACCTCTGTAGGCCAAGCCTTGGTGAGAGCATCAGCCATCGATTCCTCTGAAGGCATATAAAAAAGTTCTATATCATTCTTTTCAGCCTTCTCTCTGATGAAGTGATACTTTATCTCAATATGTTTTGATCGGCTATTGAACTTTGTTTCATTCACCATGGATATAGCAGATGTGCTATCTACGTTCATTGGGACAAGCTATTTTTCTCCAATTATTACCAAATCAATTAGGAAATATTTTTACCAAAGAGCCTCCTGGACTGTTGTACTGTAGGCTATATACTCTACTTCGGCTATTGACATAGCCGTAGATGTCTGTTTCTTGCTACCCCAAGAATCTGTACCTCCTCTGAGAATAAACACGTAGCCGGTTGTTGACTTTCTCTGGTCTATAAATCACCGGCCCAATCTGCATCTGAGTAGCCACGCAATTCCAGGACTTCACCTTGATAACATAGGTGAAGATTTACAGTTCCTTGTGATGTACCGCAAAATCCTCTTAACCGCATACCACTGTTGTAATCCTGGGTTACTTTGGAATCTGCTTACGAGACCCATGGCGAATGCAAGGTCTAGTCTCGTACACAGCATCGCATACATGATGCTGCCCACAATTTGAGTATAAGGTTTCATTCTCATCACTTCCTTATCTTGCTCGTTTGTGGGTCCCTGATCGCTTGACAATTTTATGCTCTTGCAGATGGGAGTGTCAATTGGTTTACACATAGCCATATCAAATCATTTCAACGTAGTTTCCAAATAGGATCTCTGTGACAAAGTCAATAGCCTATTAGGACGATCACGAGTTATTTCAATGCCAAGGACATACTCTGCCTCACCCATCTCTTTCATCTCGAATCTTGACTTTAACCATTGTTTGATTTCATTTACGGCTTCCAATTGATCACCAGCGATCAAAGTGTCATCCACATATAATGACAAATATAAGTAACTACTCTCACTGTGTTTAATATAGAAACATGTGTCTGCATTATCGGGGACGAATCCTATTTTACCTATGGCCTAGTGAAATTTTCTTTACCACTGTCTTGAGGCCTGTTTTAATCCATACAATGCCATATTAAGTTTGTACACTTTGTCCTCGTGAACTTGCACCACAAACCCCTCGGGTTGTTTCATATAAATTTCTTCTTCTAATTCGCTGTTTAAGAATGCAGTTTTCACATCCATCTGGTGCAATTCAAGATCACGACATACTATCAATGCTGCCAAGGTTCGTATGGATTAGAATTTTATGACCAGATAAAAGTCTCCTCGTAATCTATTCCTTCCACTTGTGTGAATCCCGGCTACTAGCCGTGCTTTATATTTATCTAAGGATCCATCTAACTTGAGTTTCTTTCTAAGAACCCATTTACATCCAATGGCTTTTAGATCTTTTGGAAGATCAACTAATTGTCATACTTGGTTCTTTTCAATTAATACTATCTCCTCTCTCATAACCTCTAACCAATATTGCGCATCCTGCGCTTTGATCGCTTGAGAGTAGGAGTCCGGATCCAAATCTTGCACGGTTTCCAATAAACTGCAATATTCATTTAGATATGCCAGTTCTTTCCTCGCCCGAATCGGCCTGCCAATCTGCTCATCGGGTTGTTCAATCACCTCAAGTGGATCCTGGCTAGGAATTCTATGTCCAACGTCCTCTTCGTCGGAACCCCCACTTGCTTGAACCCCCCTGCCCTTAGAGATTTCATATAATTCCACACACTGTGGTTCTACTCTAGGACTGACCATCGGATCCTCAAGGAAAAACACATCTCGGCATTCCATAATTATCCTATTATCGTGATCATACATATGATATCCTTTAGAATGTAATGGGTAGCTAACTAAAGAATAATTTTTCTTCGTTTTTACATGTAATTTCTGTCTTTCCTGTGGTGGTAACAGGACATGTACAGGGCAACTCCAAACTCTCACATGTTCTAATTTTGGTTTGGCACTAGTCCATAATTCATACGGGTCTTGGGCACACTTTTGGAGGCTACTCTATCCAAGATATATTGTGTTGCGTTAAATGTTTCTCCCCACAAATACAACAAAAGTCTCACGTGGTTAATCATTGACCTTACCATATCCATTAAGGTTCTATTCCTCCTCTCAGCCACGCTGTTTTGTTATGGGGTATATGGAATCGAATATTCATTAATGATTCTCTCACGTGCACAGTATTCTTTGAATAGTTCCGAGGTATATTCACCCCACTATCGGATCTAAACCATTTTATTTTCTTGCCCTTTTGATTTTGGACCGCAGTAGCATATATTTGAAACGTTTTTAAGGCCTTATGTTTATGTTTAATTAGGTACACATAACCATATCTGTTGTAGTCATCAATAAATGTGATAGGATAGTCCTCCCCCATTCTATTTTGGACATTCAATGGTCTACAAATATCAGAATGAATTATGGTTAATATTTTTGAACTTTTATTTCCTTTTGGAAATGGTTTCTAGACCATTTTTCCACTTAGACATGGTTCACATATAGGGTACTCCACTTTACCTAAATCTGGTAAGAGTCCATCACGAACCATTCTACTTATTCTATTTTTGTTAATGTGCCCCAATCTCAATCTCATATGCCATAACATTGCCAAACCATCCATGCACACATTCACAAACACATAATAATGGGAACTATATTTTATTTTATCATTAAGAGTGTCTAGCAAATACAATTTATCAAAAAGATAACCATTGACTAAAACTTGACTGCGCATGCCAATTGTAACCTCCTTATCTTTAAATCTGATTTCGAATTCATTCATAGCCAACTAGCTCACAGAGATGATGCTCCTCCTCAAAGCTGGAGCAAAGTAAACATCAGAGAGATACAGGGATTTTTCAGTTGGTAAAGGGATTTTAACTTTCCCTACACCGAACACATCATAAAATGTTTCATTCCGCATGTAAATACTCTGATCTCTTGGTTTCATCTCTTTGAATTCGACAAATCCAACATTGGCTCTTGATATGTGCCTAGTGGCTCCTGAATCAATCCACCAATTCTTATCATTGGTGTCCACCATCATGGACTTTGTGACCATCTCAACATAATCACCATGTTCTTTGATCACTTTACCTTGTTGGCTACTCTCACCCCTTTTCTTTCTGCATTGAGAACTAAAGTATCAAGGCTTCCTGCAGTTAAAGCAAACACCATTCTTAGGCCGTTTTTGTTTTTTATTGCCTTTGAATTTGCTTTTATTTTTCATATTGACGGTTAACGCACCATTATTATTAGTTTTAGCAATCATGACAGAGTTTGTAAGTATTACACCGCGGGCAGCCCGCCTTTGTCCTTTAGCAAGTAATCTAGCTTCAACCTCATTGAGGGTTACACCCTTTTAGAGGCTAAGAGTCTGAGACACATTCTCCCACGAAGGTGGAAGACTCATCAACAAGTACATGATTTGAAAATCTTCGTCCATTTCCTTTCCTAAGGCTACGAGGCTACTATATCGAACCGCCATTTGATCAATGTGATCCCTTATAGATGATCCTTCTGGCATCTTATAGTTACAATATGCGCTAAATGCCTCCATTAAGTGAGATTTGGAGGTTTCATCATATTTGTCCATAGCATAGCCATAGGTTTCTTTACCAATATTAAAGTGCTCAAACTGCTTTACTAAATCGCTAGACATGAATCCGACCAGAAGATGCCTCGTTGATTTGTTATCAAATACCCATTGTTCACACACGTCATGATCTTCCTTAGGGGCATCATCATCGGGTTTGGAGATCGGATTGGATTCAATCACATATGTTAATCCGTTAAAGTGCAGTAATGCGTCCATCCGACGCTTTCACACGGCTAAGTTCTTACCGTTTAAAATATCAACCTTAGTAAGATCATGTAACGCTGATTTGGAAGACATAATTACTTAATTGAAAATCACCCTCTTTTTTTTAACCGCTGGATCGTCTTCTGTTTGGTGCTACTGCGTAGATCTACTCGCAAGGATTTCGCACAACCAAACCATCCGTCAATCAGAGTCCGGATGCTCCAAATATCGCAAAGTTCTGATGGCTAAAAATCTCCCGACCTACGTTACCGTACGGTGTCTGTGTTGTTGCTGACGTCATACGTGCGCTGAACCTGTGTTGTGCGTGTGTCAGCCGTTTGTACTAGCGCCTGCGTCAGCCGTTTGTAACTCTCTAGTACCCTGTCGTAACCCCGGATCGGGCTACCGACCTAATCCGGGATCGAGGACTAATGGTGATGATATAATGGATGATGAATGGTAGCCATACTATGAATTTATTTTAATCAATACGTATACGAATCAATAAAAAGATGCCACTCGTATACGCGATTTCCCACATGTGTCCACGGTGAGGATATCACAACAACATAAATATTTCTTTCAAAGTGCGGAAGCGTGTAGCAAATCTAATTTATACATTCATGCCCAAAACTAGCAAGTCTGATGATGCATTTATATTACAGAATATCAAAATGAGCAATGATCATTAGCGTTTTCCTAAAAGAAAAGTTAAAGTTTATACAAAAGATCATTTAATTACATTCTCCAAAAATAGAGGCCAACAAAGGCAAATATAAACAAAATAAGTATCCCAAAAGAGTGGTTAATCATAACCCAAAATGTTATGCAACTCAGACATCCGAATGTCTAAACGACATCGTCAGCATGCCACTCAACTAATCGTTACGGTTCTCTGACCGCCTCCTCGTGCTCCTCCTCAGTATAACCAACGACGGGACCTGAGTACGAAAGTAATGGGTCAAACACAATGGTTTGATAGGTGGATGAAAAGATATAACAATAATAGAAATTACCTTGGAAAAACATTTAAACATGTTAAAACAATTACTTTCATAAAACAGAAGAATTATTTACTGGAAAACAATACACTATATAAAGCACGTAAAGTATCCAAGGAAATCGGGAAATGAGCAAGATGACATCCACACGAAGCTAAGTCCTCTATCACCAAAGTGACAAGAGCATATCAGGATATTGACCTCAGTCACCGAAGTGAGAAGGTACAACAAAATTTACATATACATATACATAATAATACAGGACATAACCATGGTAGCGAACCGGTCATCGGGAACCACAGTAGCAATCTGTGGCATCGGGACAAGACCACGGTAATAACCGGATAGCGGGATCCAAACTGCAACTGGTGGGACGACAGGGGGATCTCTAAGTTGGTGGATCAGAGCAACAAGGTTATCCAAGCTTAGTGGTGACGACTCATAGGTTAAATAACAGAAATCGAGACAAGTACGAAATACATATGATGCACTTATATAAACGGGGGGGACGGGGTACTCAAAGGCACAAATATCATTTCAAACAAGAAGTGCATACCGGGACTAGAAAAATGCTACAATTGTAATTTCAGTATTTTCGAGAATGAAAAATCATAAATCATGAATTTCAGGAGTGCATATCAAAACTCGAAAACAATGAAGTACAATTGAAATTTTGAATTTTCAGGACAAATATTGGGATTTAAGATAACTCAAAGTGAATAGGGATCCCATATGTCGATTATAGTATAAACTTGGTACTCTTTGAGTTTGGAGATATTCCGGGCTCCTTATACACTTTAATACTTCGAGAGTCCTCAATGTATTTCCAGGACGAGATTTTCTCCCTTGAATTCCCAAACAGTCCTTCCTAACCATTTCATGAACATATGGTTCGAAACAGTTCTTTTCTTCCTTCTCAATTCCCAAAAATTTCTTGGAGGTCAGTAACCTGTCGGTCAGCAGGTGGTTGGGCCAGGTCGGTTACCCTACTGGTGACCGCCTGGTGACTGCCCCTTTAGGAACTGAAATTCTTCCTTACTGATATAGTGACTGACCCTGTGCGGTCACCAGGTCGGTGACTGACTCGCCTTCTAACCGCCCAGTCAGCGGGCAGTTTAATTTTTGAACTTATTTTTGCTCTCTTTTTCCTCCAAAGCATTTCTCTTACAATCTACTTCATTCCCTGCAATAAAATGAGCTCAAAGGCTCCTCCAATTCATCATTCAACACTTCCATAAACATTCAACCCAATCTCCTTCTTCTTCACCTCATTCAACCAAAAGAGAAAGAGAAAAGAAACTACCATTCACAAGGATTCATTTGTACTATAATCAAGAAATAAATTAGAGCTATAAACCAACTTTTCCAAAACAGTAAATGAACTAACAAGATTCATTAATGTGCATTTATTTCAATTCAATGTAAGTCAATAAAAACATAAAGGAGATAGTGAAATCATCAATATTACTCATAAAAACCATTCAATGCTTAAAATATCCAATCATCAACTTGCCTTGGGTCTCTAATCAAGAAATAAAGCCTCTCATCACCTCTTCCAAGCCAAGAATAAAAGCTACACAAAAACCCCAAATAAAACCCTAAAATGGTCAAGATAATGAACAAGGACAAAGAAAGCTTCAACAATGCAATGGAGCTTCTCCAAGGCTAGATGAACACAAATCTAAGAGATTAGGAGGGTTGCTTACTTGGATGACCTTCAAATGGAAAGAGCTAGCTCAAAGAGGATCTCAAAGTTGATGGATTTCTCTTCCAAGAGTATCAATGGAGAGTTCTCAAGGAGAGGAGGAAGATGGTAAAGTCCATTTCTCAATTTGTACAAGGTTGGTGGTGATTTGATGATGGAAAAGCAAGAAGGAAAAGAGAAAGAAAACCCTAAATAAGAGTTGCTTGAGCTGGAAAAATGGGAAAAGGAAAGAGAAGGGTCTTCCTTATATAACAAGTGGGGAGTGGGCTCCACCCCTAATAATCTTGTTGGGTCAAAATTATGACTTTCGGGGCTTCGAATGAATTCGACGAAGAAGGGAGAAACGATCGTCGAAATTTCTAGCTTTTAAAAAGTATATGTTTCACGAGTTTTGGGAATATCAAATATTTGGTACAAATTTAGTGTAAAAAGACTGTTTTGCCCTTGAAGCAAGGAAAGCCGGGTTTCGGGATTCCGGACGGGAATGGGATCAACATGAAATTCGTAGAGATTAACGAGATAAGTAAAAACGAGATAAAAACATCAATCACAGGAATCTCGGATAATTCCCCAAATAAACGCAAAGTTATAAAAGGAACCTTTACAAAGGCACTCAAGATTTTCCAAAGCTATAACAGAAGCCATTCTAATCTCAACTAAGCCAAAATCCACTAATCACGTTTAGAACTAACATACGACTCAATTAACACTAATCGAGGTCTCTCAGATTGGGGTCTTACACACACGTCTCGAGAGAATAAGGAAACGGCAGGGACACTAGACGGTTCATCTCACCAATACGCTGCACATGCTATGGTCAAGTTGATCTTCCATGAAAAAATCCAATGACACGCAACCCGATGCGTGATAAGAAAAACTAAAAACCCAAGACCTGTTGTCTTTTACTTTTCTTGTTGTGCTTTTCTGATGATGGGACACATTTCTTGAGTTGAGAAGTCCAATGACGCACACAACCCGAGGCGACTCTCGTCTTCTTCCTCTCAACTTGGTTTGCAGAGAAACGAAGAAGGCTGGGTCCGACGGGAGCCTTAGATCCAGTCGGATCTAAATAGTAACTTCACGATCTAAACCCGAAGATCTATGTGCATTCCGGCGATTAGAAAGCTTCGCGGATCTCTTCGCGTCTTGTCTGTCTGTGAGATGGAATGATACCAATCCTAGTTCGCCAAGAAACCCACATCCCCTAATCCTGGGATTATATTCTCTATTGGCATCAAGTATTTTCTATGTAAGAAAATATGTTATTGTTGGGATTTAAACCCTTAACATATTTCATACCAACCCAAGCTTTAACTAATACACCAACCACTCCTTCGTGTTAGGAAATGACTTCTTTTATCCTTAAATTCTTCTCCTCTTATTTTGGAATTCGTTAACTCTTCGTAAGATTTCTTCATTTAACTTCTTTTATTGAATCTCTTTTTTATGCCTTGGGACACTAGCAGGAAGGTCGGGTAGTCGCGGGATCAACCTACGCAAAAGAAATTACATAAAAAGCCCTATAAATAATCGGATTTATGCATGATAATCCATTAATGTGATAGAATGATATAATCTTTATGTAAAGTAAAATGATATGCATATGAGATGCTGATAAAACTTGGGCTAATGAGGGGTAAAATATGCAATTTTTAACATTCATCAATATTCTAGATTTTTTCAGATATTTTTGCGAATTGTTTTAGATTAAAAAAAAATTCACACCACGATGATCACGACAGACCAATAACCACGACCAATACAAATATCATATCAGTTTTTTATACCGGCCAATACCGCAACCGATATCGCAAGTTTTGAACCATGGTTCCCATAGTCCCACCACCACCTACCCAAGATATCGAGGTGTTGACCTACAGTTGACCCCACTCATTGGTAAGTTAAAGTAAATGTATAGAAAAGTCCATTACTTTCTCTAGATTGAGAGCCTATTGCTTGAAAATTATGAGAGCATCCCTTAATTAAAGGCAGTATTTTGTATAAAGTGCTACTCATGGTCCTTCAGTGCATCCAATGTACTAGCATAACAATCTAGAATCTTCTACTCTGATGGTCAAGACGAACCATACTATCTCATAGTAATTGCGGTGCTACAACCTTTTCAAATGATATGCCTAGTTTAATCACTGGCTGTGAAACTCTTTAAGTATAAGACTTGTGATCTATGTCACTGCATGTGAATCCCATTCACACATGGATCACATTTAATATACTTAATGGCTCCTATTTATTTCATCAACAAGCATGTCATTCTGTATCAATTATGTACAACCATTAACCCAATCCTACTCATCTCATGAATGAATATATGATAAATCAATTAAGATAACAAATGCATTTATTTACATCATCCACTGGATTGAAAACATACAATCTAACAAATTATTCCACCAGAAACTCCACATCTTTAACTGAGATGGGATGATAAGCCACTTAAGTTAGATGTCGATCCAAAACTCTCTAGATAAATTGAAACTAAAGAATTAGACAATCTCCTGGCAATAAACCAGCTACTTAATTCGACATGGGCAACATGGCAGGTGGGCGACACCATTTCTAACAATTTTTTTACTAGCCCCTTTGATAGAAAGGCACCATCTAAAATCCGTAGAAATTCATTTCTAGCCATAGTCCGCACTGACTACAATGTGCAACTACAGGAAGTTTGTACAGTGTGGCAGCAGATCCCTACACATCCCATATATGCATGGGCAAATATGGACTGTCCAAATGGTGGCCAAATTGACGTGTTTGGAGATTCATACCAGATGGATGATTAGTACCATCCAATTGATAGCTGTAAGACCCCGACCCGAGTGACCTCGATTAGTGTTGATTAAGTTGTGCTTTAGTTCTAAGTATGTTTAGTTTGTTTTGGTTTAGATTGGGTTTAGAATAGCTTTGATATAGCTTTGGAATTTTGAGTGCCTTTGTGATTAGTGGGGCCCTTTGGGGGTTCCTTTTTATGACTTCGCGTGTACTTGGGGGATTAATTGAGATTCTTTGGATTTGTGTTTTTATCCGATTTTATTAATCTCGTCGATCTCTACAACTTTTATGTTGATCCCGTTCCCGTCCCGAATCCCAAAACCCGATCTCCATTGCATCAAGGGCAAAACAGTCTTTTTACACTAAATCTGGACCAAATATTTGATATTCTCGAAACCCGTGAAACATATACTTCTTGAAAATTAGAAATTTCGACGATCATTTCTTCCTTCTTCGCCGATTTCATCCGAGGTCCCAAAAACTACTATTTCAGCCTTCCAAGTTTTCTAAGGGGTGGAGCCCACTTGCAAATGCTATATAAGCACCTATCTCCTTCCTTTCTCTTTTTCCAACAACTTTCCTCTTGTCTATGGTTTTCTCCTCATTCTTCTTCTTCCTCTTGCTCTCTTCATCTCAATCCCTTACCAAGCTTGCACCAACATCATAATGGAGATCACCATTCTCTTCGTCTCCTTCAAGGCTTCCCATTGATGCAATTTGAGAAGAAAACTACCATCTCCAAGGCTTGCTTTAAACTAAACCTTGCCATTAGAGGACCTTCCAAGTAAGCTCTCTCACTAATCTCTTATATTTGAGTTCTTATGATCTTAGAGGAGCTCCACTTCCATTATTGAGAGCTCTCTCTTCCTATTTCTTTGTTTGACCCATTTTAGGGTTTGTTTTTTGGGTTTTTGTAAAGATTGTGGATTTTGTGCTTGAGAGGGTGTTTAGGTGACCTCTTGCTTAGCTTTGGACTTGAGTGATGGACCCGATTCTTCCCTCTCTCCCGCTGCCTCCGCCCCGGGTCTTTCGGGGTACGGCGGAGGGGAGGAGAAGAAAAGATAAGGGTATCAACATCTTTTTTTTTTGTACGGGTATGCCAATTTCACTTTTCTACTTGGAATTTAGAAACGGTGATCCGAAGATCCACCTTCACAAGTAGAAAGGGGAAATGAAACTTTTTCTAGTTTCTATTGCACACATATTTTAAGAAAAGAGACAAAAGGGTTTTTTTTATATGCCGTGAAAGGCGATTTCATTTGTTTGCCGTAAAAGGCGATTTTGCCGTAAAAGGCGATTTACAAATCTTATCCATCATGAAAGACAAGAGTTGTGATTTTTGTCTCTAAAAGAAAAATAAAGTACAATAGAAATCAAGAAAAGGAATCTGACTTCTCATTCGATTGTGGGGACACGTTCAGATTGACGGTCGCGAGTCATGTATGGGCTCCTCCGTCGTCCATGCAGATGAGAACACGATGCTTGGATTCTTGGCTTGGCTTTTTAATTTCAGATTTTTAAAGGACAAAGACCAAGAGAATGTCTTATATCCAATAAAAAGCTAAGTAAACGGGCTGAAAAGCCACGTTTTAGCCATGTTGGTAGAAGAAGGGAGGTCCTTGGGGGGGTGGCCCCCCAAGGGTGCATCAATCACCTTTTGGTGGTCTTTGCAGTAGAGTTGCAGGAGTTCTGGATTTTCCGGGCAATTCTCTGGATTCTTTTTCCGTTCTTCGTCTCCTTTTTTCTGATCCGTTTTCCCTTTGAAATACACTCCTATTTATAGGCCTTTGGTAGCCATTTAGGAGGGTTTATGAGCATTGAATACATTAATGCTCATAATGGGAGGAGTTACAAGTTTTAAAGTATTTGTTTTGTAACTCCTTTTTCCTTGAATCTGATTGGTCGATGGAGAATAATGAGCTTTTAATTGCCTTTAATCCCCATCATGGGAGGAGTTTCATTGCTTTAAATGCCATAAATCCTCTGACTTATAACTCCCATTTGCTTGCTTTTGATTGGGCCGACCAAAATAATGAGTTAATGACCTCATTAACTTGTCATAAAATGGGTCATTTAACCTCATTAATTGGTCGCCAAGTCGCTTGAAGAGTCGCGGGCCGCGCCGCGTCTTTTGAAATTCTTCTTGCGATGACCGCCGGTGGATCCACATGTTGTTTGATGTCGGATGGCGATGCAATTTCAGACATTGATTAATGTCAACGTACCGGCAACATCTGTCCTGTCGATTTCACGATCGGGCGGGCAGAAAGTGTGCTTTCTTTGTCCGCCGGTCAGCGATTTCGAGGCATCTAATGATCATCCAATGATTTCGGCAGAGAATCCGTGATATTGACGAAGATCGACGGATTTCATGCACGAAAAATCAGATTTTGGAAAAATCACAGGGGCCAATCAACTCGAAACGCGAAAAGGACTCGAAAAAGAGGTCTTCCGGCGATTTTTGGGTCGCCGGAATTCCATGGTCGCCGGCGACCATGGGCTTTGGGCCCATTTCTCGGCCGCCGTTCGGTCGCCTTTTCTTCGCCGTTTTTCGATCTTTTTTCATTCTTTTTTTCTTCTGTATTTTTCCTGACATTTCCCCTCATTTATTGGCCTGATTCTCTTGAAGAAAACCCGACGAGAAGCCACGCAAATCGGAGCACAAAGTTTCCTATTTTTCTGGAAAGCCGAAGACTTTGTTGTACGGTTTTGTCGATTTTTTGTCAAGCATTGAAACTAGGCCAAACGATGTCGGAATGACCTGAAATTTGACGTGGAGCTTCTTGAGCAGTAGATAGGACCAACCATAGGCTTTGGTTTGAGTTTTGAAGCCGTTCGGGGTCCCGCAAATGCTTGCCTTAATTTCGCCATGAGAGAAATGCCGAGCTTTGACCTGCGGTCAACCGATGTCCGATTGACCTGAAATTTGACAGGGAGCCTCCTGAGCAGTAAGTAAGACCAACCATGGGCTTTGGTTTGAGTTTTGAAGCCTTTTGGGGTCCCGCAAATGCTCGCCTTGATTTCACCTCGAGGAAAATGTCGAGCTTTGAAACTAGGCCAAACGATGTCCGTTTGACCTAAAACTTGACAGGGGACCTATTGGAGTCATTTTGAGATGATCCATTAGCTCCAATTTGGATGCCATGATTCCGGGGTGCTCTGCCGCTGGTAGGCCTGTTTTTGCTTCCCGAGAGTTTATAAAGGGTCAAACGTCGTCCGTTTGACTTGAAATTTGGCAGGGGGCCTTTTGGAGGTATTTTGAGACCATCCGTAGGCTCTGATCGAAATTTTGAAGTCTTCGACACTGTCGCTGCCGGGAGCTCCTGTCTGGCTGTCGGAGGAGTGAAGTTAGGCTAACTGATGTTGAAATGGCCCGAAACTTCATGTGTACCCCTCTTTTGGCTGCTTTGAAGGATCTTGCAGTTTTTGTTTGATTTTGACAAGATCTGGTGCTTGAAGTGGCGCATTCCTATTTATGGCAGGATGTGGCTCCATGTAGCTTTTGGTGTTGAAGGGACATAGCGACATTTTTGATGTCAACATTGAGGCAAGTGGATGAATGGTTATTTTGAGCTTTTAATGATTTTGATAAAATGCATTAATGATTTCCTACTACTATTGATTTGCATTGATTGAAATAAATGTGCATTAATGACTCCTATTACTTTATTTAATGGTTTTGGAAATGTGGTTGGTAGATCTCATTTATTGCTTGATTATGGTTTAAATGACTCCTTGTGATTGGGATTTTCTTTCCCCTTTTGTGGTTGAATGAGATGGAGGAAAATGAAGTGTTTTGATTGATAATTATAGAAGTATTTATGTAGAGTTTGAAGGATGTTAGAAAGGAGTATTGGGCCTCCCTTGTGGAGTGGAAATTGTGGCTAGGGGAGTTGTGAGGAGTGTCAATGAAATGGGAGCAGAACTGTCCCGGAACTCATTTCTGGGCAGTTCGCTCAAGCGAACCTGGGGGTTGCTCGAGCGAAGTGCCCAGAATAGGTTCCGAACTATTCCAGTAGACAGTTCGCTCGAGCGAACCCCTTATTCGCTTGAGCGAACCCTCCCAGAACTGTATCAGGCTCATCACAGAACCTCGTTAGTTCGAGCGAACTAATTGTTCGCTTGAGCCAACAGGTTCGCTCGAGCGAACCCATTACTCGCTCGAGCGAACTCTCCCAAAAGGTTTATCAGAGCATCACAGAACCTTGTTAGTTCGAGCGAACCATTTATTCGCTCGAGCCAACATGTTCGCTCAAGCGAACCCGTAATCCGCTCGAGCGAACCTCCTAGAAAGCTATTCCAAAGAGCTCATCGCTCGAGCGAACTCCTTGTCCGCTCGAGCGATCAGCACTGTTCACCTGGGACTAATCTGTTAGCAAAAATGAAGTATTTATTCGATTAAGGGGCGTTTGTTGGGAATCTCATTGTGATGAGAAAACTAGTAACCATTGTGTAATACTCATTTGAAAAGATAAATCAAATCACAAGTTTTCATTTAAGTTTTGAAAATCCTAAGGTGTATAAAGAGCCCGAGATGTCTCCAAACTCAAGGAGTACCAATTTTTATTGTATATGACATACGAGACCTTTAATCACTTTGATTGAATTTCTAATCCCGATATTGGTCCCGAACCTCTTGAATTATGATTCACTATCCTCAAAAATATTGAATTTGCAATTGTAGCATTTTCGCTAATCCCGATACGCACTTCCCGTTTTGAATGATACTAATGCCTTTAAGCATCCCGTCTCGCCCATTTATATAAGTGCATCACATGAATTTTGTACATGTCTTGATTTATGATATTTGACCTATGAGTCGGCACCACTAAGCTTGGATAACCTTATTAGTCTGATCCACCGACTTGGAAATCCCCCTCCCGTCCCGACAGCTGCAGTTTGGATCCCGCTACCCGGTTATTACCGTGGTATTGTCTCGATGCCGCAGATTGCTACTGTGGTTCTTGATGCCCGGTTCGCTACCGTAGTCATGTCCCGTATTTATTATATATATATATATGTGTATATGTTACTTATGTTGCATCTCCTCACTTCGGTGACTAAGATCAACATCCCGATATGCTCATGTCACTTCGGTGATAGAGGACTTAGCTCCGTGTGGTTGCCATCTTGTTGTTTCCCGTATTTCTTGGATACCTTACATATTTTATATTGCATTTATGTTCAAATAAATGATCATCCTGTTTTATGAAATTTATTATTTTAACAAGTTTAAATGTTTTCCAAGGTAATTTAAATGGTTGTCATATATTTTCACCCATTTGCCAAACCGTCGTGTTTGACCCTTGTTTTGGTACCCAGGTCCTATTGTCGGCATTCCCGAGGAGGAGCATGAGGAGGCGGTCGGAGAACCGCAACGTCTAGTTGAGTGGCACGCCGATGATGTCGTTTAGACATTTGGGTGCTCGAGCTACGTAACATTCTGAGATAGAAATTAACCATTCTTTTGGGGTATAGATAGGCGTTTGTTGGCCTCTAATTTTGGGGAAATATAACTAAATGATTTGTTATAAACCTTAACTTACTTTTGGGAATTAGCCATTGACCATTGCTCATTTTGATACTGGTATGAAATATGTTTAATCTTGTTATCTTAGACATGAATGTATAAATTAGATTTGCTACACGCTTCCGCACATTAAAAGAAAAATTCATGTTGATGTGATATCCTTACCGTGGACACCTGTGGAAAATCGCGTGTACGAGTGGTATCTCTGATGGACTCGTATACGTTTTGATTCAATTAATTCATAATGCTGACATGGATTGGATCATTTATTCATCTTATCCATTTCTACATTCTATTCATTAGCGTCTCGATCCCGGATCAGGCTTATGATTGCGTGGGACCCAGTCCGGGGCCACGACAATAGCCATCAAATAGGTGGTTAAATGAGTAATTCAATGAGCAAAAACAAACAAATAAATTGCCCAGTTCAATGATTTTCAAATGGGTCACCGCTTTGCATATGGTGTGAAAGGCCCAGATTAGATTGCAAGTAAAACAAAAGTAGGCAATATTAAGATGGGTCCCACCTAACGGTTTGGCATGGCTAGCAACTGATCTGAACAAAAATTGTGATGGGAAGCTTGAATGACTAAGCACGCCAAAGGGAAAGTCAAAAGTTATATCAGCTTATGTACTTGGTCACATTTTTCCGCTTTTCCCCTCTTGTTCAAGCAGCCAGGATTCATCATGTCCCCTTGTAAGACCACTAGATCTGTCCTCGCTTTCCTTTGCCTTCCTTTTGTTTTATATTCAAAAGAAGAAAAAAAAAGGGTACGTTCAAACTATCAAGAAGAGTACTCTTTCAGATAAAATCACAAGATGGGCCTGAGCCAAAAAATGAAATTTTTATCTTTTGTCGGTAAGGAGTATCCGTCCCCCTTCTTCAACAGATATTCTTATCTTACAAAAATGACAGATAATTTAAACTTTTATAAAAAAAAAAATATACACATGATTATTTTTATCTCTCTCCTGTCTGCGACTGTAATAATCCCCTAAAATGATTCAAAGAATCGCCTAAAAAATCATGAATTGAATAATGATAGGACCTCACATGTTGCTTTTGAATTTGTAGAGTTCCCCCTGCAAATCCATCATCAATTTGTTTTCAGTAAAACAGACATGAGTTAGTATTGTAACAAATGAAAAGAATTCCAGACTTGGGGCATGTCTGGATGCACCCAAAATTTGAAATTCTTGTATGACACATTCATTTGCATGGAATTGAATACATAGGAATTCATGGTATAATGGGCTCCAATGAAGGATTATTAAAGAGGTGAGGGGCGAATGATATGAGGTGGAGATGTAGATGAATATCTTGATTGTCAGGATTTGAATTTCTAGGGTGATGGCTGAGTATTCATTTTCCATCTCCACTCGATTCATTTTCGATTAACGGAGATATTATTTGGTGGGGATTTTAGATATTCTCCTTTCTTCAATTTTAAACACCTCTAGAAATAAAAGTATTAGAATACCTAGGAATTCCAATGCAACAAGCAGGCCCTTAGTATTTTGACCGCAAAAGGCGATATCCATTTCACTGCAGCATGTCTTGTGTGAAATGAGATTTGAAAAACTCATCGCATGAATCTTCTTTACCGATTTTTCCACCACAGAAACCAATAGCAGGGCCTGGTGCTGATGTTGATTTGGAGCAGCAAAGGAAGAAACAGTATCCCACTTTTGTGGGCCACAGATTTCTGTGCAGCTCCAAATGCAAAGTGGAAAAGCAATTATCTGTTTTAACAAACTAGTCAATCTGGCTGTGAGAATTTGTTCCTTTTTTTTTCTGTAAAAGGGGGAAGCAAGAGTGTTGATTATATACTTTCCTTATTTTCATTACCTGATCCATATGAAGATGCATGGTTGTTGGTTTGGCAGCTCCATGAAAATGGAATCTTAAGGCTTGTAACTAATTACGTGGGCCAATTAGCCAATTGTTGCAAGCTTACAGGCTTTCTTTCATGTACAGACTCTGTAGATAAACTTGTGTGCTTTTTGCTATTGACAAATTTACATCAATTTCCTGCCAAAATCTGGTAAATATATCGAAAGCATTAAAACATTGAGATCAAAGAAATGGGCAAGTACTACAGAGGAAAAAAAAAAAAAAAGAGGAAAGAAAAGAAGAAACCTACCTTTGGTTAGTGGTGAGATAACTTCAACCTCATGAGGCAGAGATTTTCTAAACAGCCTCTGCCTAGAAAGAATGGATGAAAATAATTAGGATAGAAACAAATCATCTCAAAATGAGATGAATACGAGTATAGATTTCCAGTGAGTGCCAGTATGGTCTCAATAGATACATCAAAATTTCATTTTAGGATATTGGAATTGCATATCCCAATAACCCATGTTTATGAACTGCCTAATAGGCACATTTCATTTAGAGGAGAAAGGATGACCATACATTTATTGATGAAGAATTCAAACAAAAGACTTTTGATGAGATCTAACGACTGTATAAAAACATAGCTCATCCATAAAAGTAGGAAACGAAAAGGTTTCCATGGAAAGAAATTGAATAAAATGTTCTACGTCTTTTTCATTTTGTCAGTGTAGTGGTAATGTAAAATACACATTCAAACAATAGGTAGAATGATTGAATAGAAGTTCAGAATGGCTTACCACATGGATAAGTTACAGCACCTCGTATTCTCTTTAGTAGTAAATCCGATGAATTTCCAAAACTTCATTCTTTTAGTGGATAACCATCTCTTCCTATAGAACAAAACCTGCTGTTTTTTCTCCTTAAAAGAAACTAAGTTCTGTGTATCCATATGAGCCATATGAGTGTTGCAACATTTCTTCCACCTCAATTCGAGGGCCAGAGCAACTCGTGCTTCTTTTCATTCGGCTACGGTTGATTGATTCTACATCTGCTATAAAAATGCTACAAACTGGTCTGTGGTCTGAGAACTTGGACTCACCACGGACATATGACAACTGGTTAAGGCCTCTCCCATACCACAAAATACGGTCGCACCTTCATGAATACATAAAATTATGAGATTTTCAGACACTACAAAAAGAAGGAAATGGAGAAATGTAGCCCAATTTTATTTTATTTTTTATAATTTTATTTCTATTGTCCTATGCAAAGAATTTATTCATTGCAGGCAGAGTCATCAGTCCTACCATGCTGGTGTTCGTCTCTTCTCTTTTAGATGAAAAATGTCCCCAACATATCGATCTGAATTATTCGAATATTTATAAGTGGGTGGGAAGAATATCTTTCCTTCATTCCATCCCTGAAAGACACGTCCACGTTTCTGCTCTATCCGGAGCTGCTACAAAGTAACTGAATGTTCAGTTCCACTGGTCATCAGAATGGGTAAAATAAAATGAAAAGGTAACTCTTAATAAAACCTTCCTCTAAAGCTCAATAATTCCCACATATTATCCAAAGCTCTTCATGTCAGTACAGCTCAGAGAATAATGGCTAACAAAATACTAAAAATTATAATGCTAAAGAAACAAAATAAAAAAAATATTTTACCTGATCTTTTTCCAATAATGCTCTCCAGTTGTGCATTTCAACCAGTGCCTTCGCAGAACGATGCGAAAGAGCAATCCGGTAATTTAAATCCCCCAACCATATTATTCGACTAAAATAAGAGGAAAACATGTTACAGAACATATGAAGAAAGTTTTACATATGAAAAACATAGCATCAATTGACTTCAAAATAATAAGCATATAAGCAAGTATTGAGAAGAAAATGATTTTTACTGACTGGCAAGGAGAAAAGAAAATGATTAGATGTGGTTGAAGTACAAATGCCACTCCTGAAAACAGACTTTGATTAACTGAAAGAAAAATACAGACTTACTCATGCTCAAGAATTGTTTCCGGTGACTTCTCATCCCCTAACCCATGGACGGGTGGAAACCTCGTCTTTCTCAAGATCTCCATAACATCTGCATTTCTTCGTAGCTCATCGCCCTCCTTCTGCCCTGAGGTCAAATGAGTACAGACAAAGCAGAAGGTCGTTTGATGCAAAGACATGCTGATTGAAATTGAGCCCTGGAGGACCACAACTATTGGTTAATCTCTTTGCAGAGGTCAAAGAAGAGTAAACCTCACAATCAAAACATCCAGTGGTGTTGTGTACGATTGATCAAATACTTCAAAACAGCCAAAAAAAAAAAAAAAAAAAACTGATGAAATAAAAAAATCAAAATATAAAAAAAAATATTTAGGTGAAGTTACTGTTAAAGGGATTAGAGAAGAACCAAAAATATGCAAATGATGCTATGACATTAAACAAATCGCAGTCATACGTTTAAGAACTATCCAAAAACAGCAATGCAGTCACATGTTAAAGAACCATCCAAAAACAGCAATGTACCTTGTTTCCAAGATAACCCATCAATCCCCTGCCCACACAAGAGACTTTCATGTTCCTGACATAATCTCTCACGTCACTCTTCACCCATACCATTAGAAAGATCCCAACCATTTGCTTGCTTGCAACCAGACAGTACCTAGAATGCCCCATTGATCTATCTCTGTCCTCCATGGAAGAAGATGCACCATTTGACATTGGTGAGATGTAACCAGTACTTGGAGAATCTCCAGGTCCATTTTCATCATCATCAGAACCCCACTTGAAATTGGGATCGAAATCGCTTGGCCTGTGACTGTACATGACCCGATCACAAACACTCAATCTTCGATCAAGTCGGGGTTGCGCAATCGAGATATCATCGTCCATCCGCATACTACGACTGAAGGACTGAAATGATCGGCGTTGGAAGAAAGTGGATGCCTTTTGCCTTGTTGATCCCTCAAAATCTGCATCAATTTCTGCAACAGGATTGGGAATGGGCGAAGGCGTATGGTAATCTCCACCTCCACTGGTGCCTGGAAGACTGTTTAGGGTCCTTCTGATGAGGGCCAGCCATTTTTTCGCTGGCCCACTGTCTTCTGCACCTAAAACATTCCCTGCATTTAGGGGCACAATTTCCTGAAACCTGAAAAAGGAAGAGATCAACAAAGGTCCATTTAATCTTTGGGGTTTGATTAAAGAATTCAATTTGCATACCCAATAGACATGAGAAAGGGAAAGAACATACCCCAAAACATAAATATCAGCAGGAGGGGAGGCATGAAGCCACTCTTCAAGATTCAAATAACTTGGTGGTGATTTTCCACCCACATTCCATGTTGCTACAAAGATCCTAACAACCCATGAGAAAAGGGGGCAAAATTCAATTCCACCACCCTAGAAAAAAAACATAAAATCAGAAGAAAAAAAAGTAAAGAAGGAAATTGACATGGAGGTTGAAATACCTGTAATCTTGAACATCTGTGACATCGGCATCCAAATCGACCTTCCCACGCCGTACCCGATCAGAATTTCTATGTAATCTTTCTGCAGGCCAAAGTGAAGAAAAAGATAACGATGAGGAAAAAACGAAAGAAATTGAATTCACGGGCATCCAATGGGACGAATTTCGATGGTGTGGTCCAAAGCTACCGTCATAGTCTGGGAGATGCAGAATCACCTGTTTTGCTTTTCTTGATTGTCCATGCTTCTTCCCTCTCTGAGAAGCTGGTCCTCCATTCACCATCACCACCTGAAAAAGAAAGACCATAAAGTTCAAAAAGCAGCGCCTGATTACAGTTATATACACCAAACCCACGACACTAAACAGTGAAACGAGGGGTAAATGAAGCTTCAAAAGATGAAGATGCAAAGAGGGAATCAGCAACTGGAGTGTAAAAACACAAAAGTGCAGAATGCATCAAACCCACAAATTAGAAAATGCAATATATTGAGAACTTGAGCTGGAAACAATGAGAAATGAATTTTTTAAGGATTACAAGCCTAAGATTCCAAACCCAAAACCATGATTTTGCAATTAAGCTAGGAATCAATCACGCAGCAACAGATGACCAACCTCAAAATTCCAGAAAAGATATAGGAGATGTACTAACAACAGAAAAAAGAAGACACCCACCTCCCATAACAACATCATCAGCTTGAAAGTCCTCAGCTTTGCTCTTGATATTGAACAATTTTCGAACTATGTTCTTAGACCATGAGAGCTTTTGTTCAGAATAAAACAGAGAAACGGATTCAGAAAATCACAAACCTCACCCAAAATAACGATGACAAGGATAACAAAAGGACTTCTGAAGAAAGAAGAATAAAAACCTTGCTTTTCTTCGTGTTCTCATCTCTCATTGTTTCACTACTTCATACAGCTGACCTGGTTTCTTTCTCTTTCTTCTCTGGTTTCTGGGTCTTTCTTAGAAGGAAAAAAGGACCAAACGAATGAAGGAAAAGGCTCAGCAGTTGAGTTAATTTCACTTTTTTTTTTCTTTTCTGATTTCTAGTTGTGGGTATTGTCTGAAATGAGCATTGGATTTAAGAGACGAGCTTGGTCATCTGTAATATCTGATTTCTGTAGATAAAACAAGCTCAAAATTTATTTAGATCAAAGAACAAATGGATTTTTGAAAAATGCGTCAATGGGTTCCTAGGCTACCGTCTAGAAAGAGCAATGAGCTGAAGAGAAGAACATCGGTTCCCCCCTTTTTTTTAGCTTCGGAGTTCTGTAGACAAAGAAGAGAAGATCCATATAAATGGGTCTTTTTTTCCTTTCTGGGTTGTGTCCACAAAGGACAAATAACTCGATATAAAGAAGTTTAAGAATTCAAATCAAAGGAAGAGGAGGCAAAACCCCAATGTATGTTGCACAATAAGAGAAAGAGAGCGCTTCAAAAACCTCGGTCTGAGTACAGCAAAGTATCGAATTTGAAGGGAATAAAGTGCAGGGGAGTCTCCCAAATCCAAGGCCGGCCCAGCTGAAGGGTTTCTGGGCATTTTGGTCACCCAAAAGAACAGTCCGTCCAGCTGCCCGTTCCTGTCTCTCCTCTCTTTCATAACCCTGCCCACGGTCAGCAAAGTTTTAACCTTTATTTTTCCAAGCTGTATTTGGTCTTCCATGGGGGTGAAGACTGAGGAGAAAAAGCAGTTAAAGGAAAAACAAAAGATAAAGGGTATATAAGAGGGCTGGGAAGGAGAGCTGCTCTTTCTTCTGTTTCTTCAAACCAATAAAAGAAATACAGGTAGGGGTATGTGGTGGGGTCTGTATTTGCATTTTTTTTTTTTTCCTTTCTGTTCTGGTTTTCTTGTTTGGATGGATATGGGGCTTTCATTGGGAAAAGGGGAATGTCTGAATCCTTGAGAGAGATTTGTGGGGGGGTCTGGGAGAGATTGTGGAAGTTTCAGACGAGCTTTTTGTATAGGTCATGTGTTGCTTTTGTGGGACAATGTGTTTGTTTGTTCTTCTCTTGATTAAATTTATATTTGAATTGAATTGAAGTGTAGAACCTGGATGCAGCTTATGCAAGTTTTGGCTCACCTAGGGTTGTGTCTGGGGTATATACGGCAACTGGCGTTTGTTATGTGAAAAATTGTTTCTTCAGAGCCCTCTTAGACTTGCCCTTTGCGTGTGTATCTTGGTTCGTATAGTTTAGCTGTCTCACTGTAATTAGCATCATGAACAGAAGCAAAGCACTCAATCCCTTTCTTGCATGTGGGTGAGTCCACAATCCAGTGACCCAGGTGTTTGGTTCATAAATGTAGGGGAGTGGAATTTCAGATTCTCATTGTACATTCAACATTTGAAATGCTGGAATTCAAAATTGGGTTGGTATTTAGAATTCCATTAATGAAACAAAAGTTTTGATATGCTAAGAGGACAACTTCTATATCAACTTGGAAATCCTTAACACTCCAAATTCTTACTAGAAATACCTGATGAAAAAAAAAAGAAAAAAAAAGAAAGTCCTATCATCTCAAAGTTGTAAACCGATTCTTTTGGGTCTACCTTGATGAATGTCATTCTCAAGCAAGGATGATATTGGAAACTCCTGTAATATGGATATAGGGGTCTCTTATAAAACCCGCAGGATCCAATAATCATGAACATTATAAAAGGGCCCAACGATTAAAAAGGAATTAAAATTTCAGGGCCTTAACTAGATGCGTACTATCATGGAGTTCTAATGAGAAACGTAGAAACTTTCCCATCACATCCTTGCACGTGCAATTGGCATGCAGTGCATGGGCCCCACATAACTGCTGCAGCCATAACTAAATTTACCTCTCCAAATTAGTTCCTAAATATCAACCGTCCGGATCACATTGATGTGGGCCCTTGTCAAAATGCCACAAAAATATTGTGAATGCCCGCAGTCATACTGCAGAATTCAAGATTTCTTTGGTGCTCTACCTTGCTGAAAGTTACTGGTTAGCAAACGCATGTAGCGCTAAATCTTTTTGCGGCTTTACCAGTCTTGATAACTACTGGTGCTCGGTCGCAATAGAAGTGTTATGGAGAGAGAAAGAACATGGCTTCCTACTGTTATACATACGATACTCTGGTAGGGATGCAAATGGGACCTGGACCAGTTTTATTGTTCTGTAAAGATGGTCTTGATAACTACTAGTGCTCGGTAGCAATAGAAGTGTCATGGAGAGAGAAAGAACATGGCTTCCTACTATTATACATAGGAGACTCTGGTAGGGAAGTAAACTGATCGGTTCTGGTCCGATCAGTAGTGGACCTGGACCAGTGTTCTTGTTCCGCAACTGGAACAATTAATGTAAAGATGGTGTTGGACCCGAAACCCATTTCATACATCAGACGAGTCTCAGTCTACATAGAGAATGATTTTGAAAAAAAAAAAAAAGAAGAAAAACACTGATGATTTTGAAGAACTCTAAAAAATTGAAGTAATATGTCGGATCCTGGGTGCACGGGCGGAGCCAAGGTGGAACCAGACCCCAAACTGTTTAAGTCACAGGTCAAAAGAAGGATCCAAATTGGAACTCATTTACTTATTAGGACCTATATAAGGACATGCAAATTCGATTATTAACTGGTCGGAATCTCCTTATAATCTGAGAATGGACAACTCATTTACATCCCTAAGACTTTGGTTTAATTTCAATATAATAAGGTTAAGGCAATTAATTACATGGATTTAGTTTAAGTGGTCCACCATTTAAGAAAGCAGTTGACCGCCGAACAACCCAAGGAGAGATACCTCATTCTCCATTTCCTTCAACAGTGGGAAATGAAATATAACCCAATTTCGCAACAAAAGTCAGAATTCTCGTTTCCATGATTTAACCACACTACCCAAATTGAAGGTTCCACTAGCATCATAGTCATAGGGCCTACATATTCCATCCAAGTTGGCTAGGCCAAGTCGTGTGTTTGATGATGTGGCAGTCAGTTACGCCGGAAGGCTACTGGAACACCGCACACAGGCAATGCCTTTCCAATCAGATCAATCGCACGATAAGAGACTGTCGTTGTCCTAATGAATTCCATAAAGACTGTCCAAACAGCACAAAAATATTAATATAACAGAACACCAACTCAGCCTGGTATCGATGGGGAGATGAGAGATTGACATTTCCTCTTTTGTGAATTTTAGAAAAAGACATGTCATGGTTAGGTTCTTCTAAATCTGCTTGTGTGGGTCCAGGAATCCTTGAGTCAGAAGGGGGAAGGGAAAGTGATGATAGAATTTGCAGCTTGTAAAACTGAATGTGATATCACCCAAAGAGCAATGGGGCCCTGGCTAAATGCATAATAAAGGGTGGTGGGGAGAGGTCCTACCCATTGCAATCCTTTTCTGGAGATTTGAGAGAGAGAGAGAGATGATCCAGCATTGTCAGGTATAGGATCTTTGGAGACACATTATTCTTGGGTTCAATATAGAAATGATAATATTTATGATTCCAATCTCTTTGTCTAGAATTTGTATTTTATCCCTTAGTAGATGCTACTTTATGGACGCTTTTCCACCGTTGGATTGTTGGAAGGAAAAAGAAATCCCGGCCTTCCTTGGTAATATGTGTAACACCATTCAAACCATATGGTTGAGAAAAACTAATCAATCATTTAGAGACCTACACACGCACATGGACACTCGCACACATAATTTATATGCTGGTAATCACATGCGTAAGGTGTGCACATTGTGCACCTCACCGTGGGGGCCACCTAATCACCAATTTGGATGGCCTACACACAGAAAACCTTGCTAATATGTGCGCATGTGCATGTGTGTTCAAGAGAAATTCTAAAGATCAACACATTCAAAAGAGGGCATTTCATTAGGCCTTTCAATTGAGTCTATTGAAATGGGTACCCGACCCGGTCCAAGCCCGAAAATACAGGGCTTTTAAAAAAAAACTGAGCCCAACGGGCTATGATTGGGCAACGATTTTAAAGCCCGGTCAAAATGGGACTAGGAATTGGTAGAATAAGCCCAACCCGACCCACCCGCAAGGAAAATGAAGCTAGACCAGGTTGTGGGTCCCTCTATCCAATTGATCATTGCGGTTTGAACACCTCAATCAGATCCAAACCCAGCAAACTAGTTCATTGATGTGAACAACCAATGTTTTCCAAAGTTTATTAGTGTGTATTGATTACTATGGAAAAGTTTCATATCATGGACGATTAAGGTACATAGACAGTTTATTGCAGTATGCTATTCTGCCTTTTATTAAATCATTCTTTATATAGCTTCATTCATTTTAAATCATCTAATTATAGATGGTATATACCTTTTATATTATTAGTGTTGTTTTACAACTATCTAATTCTGTATGCATGCTCATCTTTAATATGCTTATTTTTTAAACTCTGTCCAAGATTATTTAGTAGGTAATATAAAATACATTTCTTCATATATACGGAGTTTGTGGTTATCTCGGCTCAACAATTTAGTTGTGCAATAGCATTGAAGAAAAAATACAATCAGACCAAGATAAAAAAAACCCCAAAAAAATAGAAAAAGGAATAAAAGAGGAAAATAGAAGCTAAAAAGGCGCACACAAGGGCACGACACACATTACCGAACCAGCATTGTCCCATAACATGAGGTCATGTCCGTCGCTTGCACTTTTGTCCCATCACGCATACATATAACACTGTGCATTACATTTCGCATCATCTCCATCAACTGAATTGAAGGAATATATATATATATATATATATATATATAAAGTTCTATGGCTGAATACTAACAAGCAAAAGTCCAAGACCTCTTTTAGTGTTTGGTGGGCGCAGGTTTCCAAATGCAAAATTGAAAGCATCAAAGGAAAGGACCCGTAAGCATTCCGATGGAGATAGATGGTGAAAGCTGAAGTTGCGTATAGTGGAAAGATACAGGAAAATGCTTGTCAATCACATAAACAATGGGCCAACAAACTTCGACAAACAAGTGACAAAAGAAAGCAATAACTCTCTCCAAAATCATATTTACTGAAAACTCTCAAGGTAAGTACCCCTAACTATGATTTTCATGATTTCACCTCACGTCTAGAAATTGAGTCGATGTGGGCCTCCCTTAAGCACTTATCACAGGTACGGCCATAATACCGTGTTCTAACAAATTGTGGTGTTCGCCGACTCGAATCTTGACGCTGAAGGGTGGAAACTGTGTAACTCGAAACTCTCCATGATAAGCGCAAAAGGATGATCGAATTTGTCTCAAGTTCTCATCTAAGCCTGGTTGAAGACCAAGATCCCTAGAGAGTGATGGTTATTTCGGTAATTGTCTTCCTTTGATTTAGCTCTTTCAATGCATACCTAAGTTTCAAAATCAAAACCTCTTTCAACAAAATGCATCTCGCTCTCACATGCACTTACACAATCGCTTGAACTATGTTTGTGATTGCCTTCAAGATCGCCATCATTGCTAGCTAATTTCAACTATGCCTTGAACATTTTACTATGGATGAAAGTTAAAAGACGCAATATGTGACAATTCGAACTAAACTCCATTGCAAGAACAAATAAAATTCTAATAATGAATTAGCCAATCGAAATATTGACTTATGATTCAGACAATCGGGATACAGTTCCCACAATCATCTCAAATCAAACAATCGGGGCACAATTCTCAACCTGCCATGGGGCAATACGACGGGCCCCGAGGCACAGATCTCGGGTTTTCATTCTCAAATCAATAGTTTAACTTCTCTCTTTTCTTTTTCTCGAATCAGAATCAATCCTAGAAAGGTCAGCTTCACCCTTAGAACAAATTCGCAATTGCAAAAATCCGTAGGAGGCCACTCCCTCGAGCTCAAAAGCTCCCGTGAGTCATGAGTAGTGTGTCTACTTTCTTTTGAGCACAACCCTCCATGTACTATCCTCTAAAGAGGGGCATACTGTAGACACCTCATTTAGTCCCCTATGATAGCCTTATATACATGTCATACATAGTGATGCCCCCATTTCACCCATAATTAAATAATTAATGATAAAATTTTAATTAATTAATAATGATGAGGATGCTTGTTGATGATTTTAGACTTAGCTCGACGATTCATAGAAATCCATGAGGGAAAAGCTAAATTGCGCCAAGGTTTAGAGTCTCACTCACTACTCACAAAAGGAATGGACCGTGGTACTATTCAGACATTTTTCAAACCACCTAGGGTGCACTTAGGTCAGTCCTAACAAAGACCACACATAGTTGATAGACACTAGAATGTGCAACGCTTAACCGCAAGACTACGGTGTCGTCAAGTAGTAAAGGACTAAAGACTCCGACTTATCGATCCCACGAAGAGAGGATGGAACAAGCAATGAATCCAATTAAATGAGAGTTGAACTTAGATATAGCTAATATAGAAAATTGAAGTGAAAAACTAAAACTAATAAACTATGCAATGTAAACAACTAATTAACAATCTAAAATATAAATTTAATAATATATAAGTTAGTCTAACTAACTATACTAAATTAGTGGATGAATGGTGGTGGAAATGGAAGATTTAAGGTGACGATGTGGTGTGAAATGTGTAGGAGTTTAAAACAAGTTGTGTGAAGTGTGGATCTAACAATCTAGAAGTGAAAATAACAAATCAAATAAAGATTTAAGTTAACAACAATAAAAATAATAGATTAGGTAATCCAAAATCTACTAAGCATGTAATTAATTCAAACAGTGCATGTTCTAATTCAATTCCCAAATTTACAATCCAATTGGCAATCTCTTACCTAATTGGATTGGATGATATAATAATGAACATCAAAGTAAAGAAAATCAAAGGTCAAGATCCTATATCATCATCTAGCTACCCTAATAATAAATCATCAAAATCAAGCTACAAAAGATCAAAGATGAGGGCTCTAGAGCATGCTATGTGAGAGAACTTAATCCAACTACAAAGCATCAATTGAGATTATTCAAGCATCAAGTGTAGAGATAGAGCATGAGAAATGAGAGAGACTAGCATAAGTAGATCTAAAATCTACTAATCAATCAAGGCACAAGTAGGGAATTTAAACTAAAACATTGATGGAATTGAACTAATCACATTACTTAGCTTCATAAGGAGAGCCTAATCCAAGAGCTTTAGACACTAAACATCAAGAAAGAGTTCAAAATCTTCATTAATGATCTTCAATTACACGCACTCTCTCTAGATTAGTTACAAAGAAACTCCTAATTACAATCTAAAAGCAAAAATAAAATTGCAAAAAGACTAACTTTCCAAATTGCCAAAAGATCTCCCCTTTTCTCTCTACAAAAATATTCCAATTTATAGAAACATTGAAGACATTTGATTGACTCATTTCCTTTCACAAGGATTGCTTCAATTTGATTGGTTGCAACAAACTTTCCTTCCAAGAGCATATGTGCTTTTTGCTTTTTGGCTCATATCCATTCACATGGATTTGTGCCATGGCAAGCTTTGATTGGTGGAGAGGTTTGTTGGGATTTAAACCCTTAACGTATTTCATACCAACTCAAGCATTAACCAATCATTTTTGTTAGAAAATGACTTATTTTATCGTTAAAGTCTTCTCCTCTTATTTTGGAATTCTTTAACACTTCACCAAGATTTTTCTTCATGTAACTTCTTCATTGAAATCTCTTCTTGAAGCCTTGGGACACTAGCCGGAAGGTTGGGGTAGTTGCGCGGTCCACCTACATAAGAGAAATTATATAAAAATGCGCTATAAATAATCGGAATTATGCATGATAATCCGATAATTCGTTAATGTGATAGAAGGATAAAATCTACGTGTAAAGCAAATAATATGCATATGAGATGCCGATAAAATTCGGACTAATAAGGGGTAAAATATGCAATATTTAACACTCATCAATAGTCTACCTAAGTACGATATGATTAGCTTGAGTTAGGAGGTTGGAATCACTTATCCAAATATGTCTTCCTTTTCCTAACCTTTGATCAGTAGGATGTATGGGCCTTTGGATTCTACCTTCCGAGAGCTTTCCGACGGTATATAAAACATCAAAATCAGACAGACGAATCAAAAGATATGACCATCCGAAGTTTGCCCTATGATCCCTCTGGAAAACCAATTGTGGTGGCACCCATATTTCCAAATCCCACTAGGGCCCCCAAGTCCCCAGTCCTCCCCTGAAAACCAACTTAGGCGCCCCCACAAGTGTGTCCAACCTTATTTTCAACGTTTTGACCCGAATTCGACCTGAAACCAAACCGAACTGAACCTAAGCCACCAAAACCCTGAAATATCACTTAGGCACCACTATGGGTGCACCGAAGTCCTGTTTAGCACGTGGGACCCTCAAACCTTAGCGAGATTTCACTTGGGCACCCCCACAGGTGTGCCCAGGTCACCTAGAAACCCTAATTCACACTTTAGCCGCTTTGGAATGTGTGAAATCTTCTAGAAGCTCATGGAAACAGAGCTTTAACCCCTCTTGCACACCACAAAACCTATATATAAATTATCGTTAGCCCCCTTTCAGAAAGGGAGCCTCCATTATTCCAAGAGAGAGCAACAAGAGAGCATTAAGAATAATTTTCTTCTCTAGAGAGCCAAAAAACCCTAGATTTGGAGTAGAAGGAAGAAGCTTTTGGAGAAGAAGAACATGGATTTCACGAAGGCTCTGGTTTATAACGCATCAACTCATTAGGTAACCCTAGATCCCTCTCTTTTTAGTTGTTAAAATTATTTGTCATATGTAGGAATATGCCTAGGATCATGTAGATTTGCATCTTTAGGATTTGTAACTTGCAGTAGGACTCTCATTTTGCATCATCATCATCATTATTCCGGGATCCAGATCTGAAAGTCAAGAAAAGGAGAAACTCCACTTAGACGTTCTTGTGTGTGCACCCAAGTCTCCTAGGACAAGGTTCTGATTCCAGATCTCGGTGTAAGACCCCGACCCGAGTGACCGCGATTAGCATTAATTAAGTTGTATATTAGTTCTAAGTGAGTTTAGTGGATTTTTATTAAGTTGGGATTAGAATAGCTTCCTTATAGCTTTGGAGAATTTTGAGAGCCTCCTTGAATTAGTGGGACCCTTTGGGGGTTCTTTTAGTGACCTTGCCTGTACATGGGGGGATTATTCGAGATTTCCAATGTTCATGTTTTGACTCCGTTTGACTAATCTCGTTAACCTCTATAACTTTTATGTTGACTCCGTCCCCATTCGAGACCCTGAAACCTGACTTTCCCAATTTCGAGGGCAAAACAGTCTTTTTATACCAAATCTGGACACAAAATCTGATGTCTCCAAAACTTTCAAAATATATATTTTTTAAAAACTAGATTTTTCGATGATCATTTTTCCCTTCTTCGTCGAATGCATCCGAGGTTCCAAAAGCCATGTTCTTAGCCCGATAAGCTTTGTTAGCAGTGGGACCCATCTCCACTTCTTATAAAAGGAGAACCCATCTTCCCTTATCCCCTTTCCAGCTGAAAAATTGTGGAGGGAGTGGTTGTGCTTGCTCTAGGGTTATCTTCTTCCCCTTCTTCTTGCTTCTTCAACTCATATCCACTCCAATCTTCCACCAATGGAGAATGAGGCTTCACCATCTTCTTTCTCTCCATGAGAGCTTCCCTTGGGCACCATTAGAAGAGAAATCTAGCCACATTGGAGCTTTCTTTGAGCTCATCTTGTTCATTTGAAGAACTTCCATGTAATCCCTTCCTTCTATCTTTTAGATTTGGGTTTTCCTCACTTTAGAGAAGCTCCATCTACATTATTGCAAGCTTTCTCTTCCCTATTCTTTGTTTTGATCATTTAGGGTTTCTAAATGGATTTTTGTTTTGGGGGTTTTTGTGCAGCTTGATGATTGCGGCTTTGGATTGTGATTAAGAGCTTTCTTAGCTAGTTTGGAGCCCAAGGCAAGTGGATAAATGGATTGCTTTGATTATGAACTTGTCTTGTGAGAAAGTTTGATTTTTCATTAATGGTTTTGGTGGCATTAATGGTTTTGGTGGCTTAACTCTTGTTTATTGATATGGTTTCTATTGACTTTGAAATGTGCATATTGATGTGTCTTTTTGTCGCGACCTCGGAACGGGTTACCAACCTAATCTGGTATCAAGACTAGTGATGATGATATACGAATGAATGGTTAATGCCATAAGACATATAATAAATTTGTTAATACATCCACAAGTCAATAAAGGATAAGATATTACCCGTGCACGTGATTTCCCACAGGTGTCCGTGGTGAGGATATCATATCAACATAATACTTTTTGTTTAAGTGCGGAAGTGTGTAGCAAATCGATTCATAATTTCATTTCCAAAATAATAAGATAATACACATGTAAACAATTTGATGTCAGAGTGAGCAATGATCGTGTTAGCATTTTTCAAAAGTAGCTGTTAAATGTTTATACAAAAGATCATTTAATTAACATTCCCAAGAATAAAGGCCAACAAAGGCCAGTACATCCCAATAGTTCCCAAAAGAATAGGTTATCCACAACCCCAAAATGTGTCGTAACTCGAGTCAACCGAATGTCTAGACGACATCGTCAGTATGCCACTCAACTAAACGTTGCGGTTCACCGACCGCCTCCGCAGGCTCCTCCTCAATGTAACTGATGGACCCGATTCTTCCCTCTCTCCCGCTGCCTCCGCCCTGGGTCTTTCGGGGTACGGCGGAGGGGAGGAGAAAAAAAGTAAAGGGTATCAATATTTTGTACGGGTATGCCAATTTCACTTTTCTACTTGGAATCTTGGAATGGTGATCCGAAGATCCACCTTCACAAGTAGAAAGGGGAAATAAAACTTTTTCTAGTTTCCCATTGCACACATATTTTAAGAAAAGAGACAAAGGTTTTTTTTTATATGCCGTGAAAGGCGATTTCATTTGTTTGCCGTAAAAGGCGATTTACAAATCTTATCCATTATGAAAGACAAGAATTGTGATTTTTTGTCTCTTAAAAAAAAATACAAAGTGCAAAAGGAAAAGCAAGAAAAGGGATCTAACTTCTCATTTGATTGTGGGGACACGTTCAGATCGACGGTCGCGAGCCATGTATGGGCTCTGCCGTCGTCCATGCAGATGAGAACACGATTCTTGGATTCTTGGCTTGGCCTTTTAACCTCAGATTTTTAAAGGATAAAGACCAAGAGAAGGTCTTATATCCGATAAAAAGCTAAGTAAACGGGCTGAAAACCCACGTTTTAGCCATGTTGGTAGAAGAAGGGAGGTCCTTGGGGGGGTGGCCCCCCAAGGGTGCTTCAATCACCTTTTGGTGGTCTTGCAGCAGAGTTGTAGGAGTTCTGGATTTTCCGGGCAATTCTCTGGACTTCGAGTGAATTTCTCTGGCGATTTCTCTGGATTTTTTCCCCCTTTTTCCTTTTGGTTTTTCCCTTTGGAATGCCCTCCTATTTATAGGCCTTTGGTAGCCATTTAGGAGGGTTTATGAGCATTGAATGCATTAATGCTCATAATGGGAGGAGTTACAAGTTTTAAATTATTTGTTTTGTAACTCCTTTTTCCTTGAATCTGATTGGCTGATGGAGAATAATGAGCTTTTAATTGCCTTTAATCTACATCATGGGAGGAGTTTCATGGCTTTAATGCCATAAATCATTTGACTTGTAACTCCCATTTGCTTGCTTTTGATTGGGCCGTACAAAATAATGAGTTAATGACCGCATTAACTTGTCATAAAATGGGTCATTTAACCTCATTAATTGGTCGCCAAGTCGCTTGAAGAGTCGCGGGCCGCGCTGCGTCTTTTGGAATTCTTCTTGCGATGATCGCCGGCGGATCCACATGTTGTTTGATGTCGGATGGCGATGCAATTTCAGACATTGATTAATGTCAACGTGTCGACAACATCTGTCCTGTCGATTTCACGATCGGGCGGGCAGAAAGTGTGCTTTCTTTGTCGGCCGGTTGGCGATTTCGAGGCATCTAATGATCATCCAATGATTTCGGCAACGAATCCGTGATGTTGACGAAGATCGACGGATTTCATGCACGAAAAATCAGATTTTGGAAAAATCACAGGGGCCAATCAACTCGAAATGCGAAAAGGACTCGAAAAAGGGGTCTTCCGGCGACTTTTGGGTCGCCGGAACTCCATGGTCGCGGGCGACCATGCACCCATGGTCGCCGGCGACCATGGGCCTTGGGCCCATTTTTCAGCCGCCGTTCGGTCGCCTTTTCTTCGCCGTTTTTCGATCTTTTTTCATTCTTTTTTCTTCTGTATTTTTCCTGACATTTCCCCTCATTTATTGGCCTGATTCTCTTGAAGAAAACCCGATGAGAAGCCACGCAAATCGGAGCACAAAGTTTCCTATTTTTCTGGAAAGCCGAAGACTTTGTTGTGCGGTATTGCCGATTTTTTGTCAAGCGTTGAAACTAGGCCAAACGATGTCGGAATGACCTGAAATTCAACGTGAAGCTTCTTGAGCAGTAAATAAGACTAACCATGGGCTTTGGTTTGAGTTTTGAAGCCTTTTTGGGTCCCGCAAATGCTCGCCTTGATTTCGCCTCGAGGAAAATGCCGAGCTTTGAAACTAGGCCAAACGATGTCCGATTGACCTAAAATTTGACGGGGAGTCTTTTTAGCAGTAGATAGGACCAATCATAGGTTTTGGTTTGAGTTTTGAAGCCGTTTGGGGTCCCGCAAATGCTCGCCTTGATTTCGCCATGAGGAAAATGCCGAGCTTTGAAACTAGGCCAAACGATGTCCGTTTGACCTAAAACTTGACGGGGGACCTATTGGAGTCATTTTGAGATGATCCATTAGCTCCAATTTGGATGTCATGATTCTGGGGTGCTCCGCCGCAGGCAGGCCTGATTTTGCTTCGGAGCGTCGAGGTCGGGTCAAACGTTGTCGGAATGACCTGAAATTTGGCATGGAGCCTTTTGGAGGTATTCTGAGACCATCCGTAGGCTCTGATCAAAGTTTTGAAGTCTTCGACACTGTCGTTGCCGGGAGCTCCTGTCTGGCTGTCGGAGGAGTAAAGTTAGGCCAAATGATGTTGAAACGGCCTAAAACTTCATGTGTACCCATCTTTTGGCTGCTTTGAAAGACCTTGCAGTTTTTGTTTGACTCTGACAAGATCTGATGCTTGAAGTGGCGCCTTCCTATTTATGGCAGGATGTAGCTCCATGTAGCTTTTGGTGTTGAAGGGACATAGTGATATTTTTGGTGTCAACAAATACCCCCTCGAGGTACAGCGACGAGGTGTGCAGCTCTGGCAGTTGGTGTGCCTCGAAGAGAATTGAAGGAGATCTTCTTGCTTGATCAAGAGTCTTGAGCATTTTTCTTTTGATGGATTTGCTTCTTTTTTTTTTTTCGCTTCCAAGGGATTTCATGGTAATGAGGGGTCATGTATCGTCTCAAGGCAAGGATTTTGAAAATGACATTTGGATATGGGTTTTTGGTTTTGGATTTTCCTTTTTAACTTTGTGAACCTAAAGGCTTTATGTGGCGCATCAGGCGGTTAAGAAGGTTTTTTTTTTTTTTTTCTGGTTTTTTGACCTTGTGACCTAACAGGCTGTATGTGGCGAGTTAGGGGGTCGGGATTTTGGTTTTTGGTTTCGGCCTTGTGACCTAGCAAGCTGTATGTGGCAAGTTAGGGGACCATGGTTTGGTTTTTGGTCACTCTTTGGGACAATTTTGGGTCCATTGGAGTGGTTTGGTTTTTTGTGGAATGTCAATTTCAAGATTGTGGCTTGATTTGGTGCATGGGGATGGATGGTTTGGGTTTCTTTTGGAAGCCCATGAAGCTTGTAATTTTTTGTATGGTCCAATCAACTCAAGAGAGGCATGGAACCATTTTTGTATGCTCTTGGTAAGAGAAATTTTGACTAAAAGCCACTTTTAGTGCCTAGGTGGTCAAACCTGGCTCATATGGGCTAACCCATGGGACCTTAAGCTTTTAAAAATGGCTTAGATCTCATGTGGTGTCATTTTGTAAAGAATATCTAGAAATATCCCTTTTGTATAGAGAATATCTAAAAATATCCTTACTTGGAGAGAATCTCTCAAGTTTCCTTGATTTTGGGAGAGATTTTCTCAAAGTTTCTTAAATCCCCTTTCTTTTTGGAGAGAATTTCTCAAGAATCTCCTCTTTAGGAGAGAATATCTCAAATCTCCCTTTCTTTTACGAAGTTTGCTAATTTTTAGCGGGCCTGTTTGGATGCACAAGAAAACACAAGAAAATAATATTTTATATAATATAATCTTTCATTTTTTAAAGAAGAAAATCTTGTGCGTTTGATAACTCAAGAAAAATTTGAAGAAAAGATTCTTTTCTTTCAAAAAGCTCAATATTCTCTTATACAGCTCCCCCCTATAGAAAACTTTCTACAAGATAAGAATCTTTTAGAATGACTATTACAAAGTGGTAGAGTAAAGTAAAGACTTTAGTTCACCAAATCCATCATAATATTTATGTTTACACATATGGTAAAGTAAAGTAAAAGTAAATCTCACAGGACAGTAAAAGTCTGGTAAAGTAAATGTGAGATAAAGTGCATGGTGAAGTAAAGTGGGAAGAAATGGTAAAGTAGTTTCTTTTCTTTACTTCACTTTATCACATTTTATCGTAGTTTTATATGGTAAAGAAAAAATGACTTGTTTACGAGTGTGGTAAAGTAAAATAAAGATTAATTGATGTCATATCATGGTAAAATGGTGAGGTAAAGTAAGGTCAGATGAAGTATGTGGTAAAGCAAACTGAGAGAGAGAGAGTTATAAAGTAGTTATTTTTTTATTGACTTTACTTTACTATACTTTACCATGGTTTTCTGTGATAAAAAGAAAGTAACTTCTAGTAAAAATATGAAAGTTAAACTTTACTTGACTACATTACTTTTTTATCTAGACGTGATAAATTACATATAAATTAAAATATTTAATAATTTTTTTCTTATAATGTAATTTACTTTAATCATAACACCTTCCAAGCGGCTCAATTTGAAATCTGTAATATTCTTAAAAAAATGCCAAACAGTTAAATATTATACTATTATAATATTGCATTATTGTATTCTATACTATTTTATTCTTGCAATATTTAAATCTATAAATATTTTATTCTGTAGACATCCAAACGGGCCCTTACCTCCTTGCTTTTCTCCTCCTTTCCTCTTTTGGTTTGCTTTTTCTATAAAAGCAATGGAGATGGGTTTTCTTTCTCTTGTTGGTTTCTTTTTGCAAAAACCTTCAAGAGTGCTCCAAGATAAAGAATTTCTCAAGGATCTTCAAGTTTCTTCTTCTTCTTCTCAATGGCTTCAAGTAGGTCTTCTTTTTCCAAGAAAAACCCCATGTAGATGTATAAAAGTTTTCTTTTCTTTTCTTTCTCTTTTTTTTTTTTCACGTGTTTTCTTTTCCTCTTTTTTTTTTTGTACACGTTCTCCCTTTTTTTTCTTTTTTTATTTCTTCCCTTTTTTTTTTCGCTTTTTTTTTTTTGAAGAGGTTTTTTTTTCTCTTCTTTTTTTTTTCTTTCTTTTTTTTTTTGCTCACCATGATATGAGGTTTATGCAATTCAAGATGATCATGCATTTTTTTCTTTTTTTTTTTTTTTAAATGCATCAAGATAAAAGGCTAGAATTTCTAGGTCAAGTCAACATGGATTTTGACTTAGACAAAGTTTGATTGGTTTTGACCAAATTGGGTTGGAATTGGTCAAACTTTTGCCAAAGTTTTCCTAGCATCTAATGCATGATGGTTTTATGCATGATTTTTGGTAAATGGAATTGGGAGCATGATGATGCATACCTCGAATTTTCTTGCAAGTCTTGGGATTTTTGGAGCTTGCAGCAATGTTGAGCCCACTTCTCCAGTCTCGCAGAATTTCGAGGAGCTTTGCAAGTTTTGGAATTTTGAGCTCGCAGCAATGTTGAGCTCTTTTCTGATCTTGCGAAGATTTGAGAAGAAAGGCTTGATCTCGCAGCAATGTTTGAATTCGAGTCTTCTTCGAGAATCCTTCATTGATTATGAGCTCGCAGCAATGTTGAGCTCATCTTCAAGCTTCCTTTCTTTTTCGGGGTGCCTCCCTTTTCTTCGAAATTGCCCCAGAACCATGCCAAAATTTCGTTAGGATTTTTTTTAGCAAAATTATGTCATTTGGTGCTTGATTTTTTCCTTTCTGACTTTAGTAGGTGGTTCCTCCAGAACGAACAAGGGTAAGGGCCTTGTTACTGATGCACGTCGCCGATCTGCCAGATCTTCCAATGCGGCTGTTCAATAGGTGTGGGAAGAGGTTGACGGGAATCTCCGAAGAAAGACTCAGGAGCATGAGCGATGGCAACTTCTTTGGGAGGAATTCCCTCGTGCTGAAGATGGATCGCGGTTTTCTGCCGCATTTTATGGCAGCATCTTGAAGAAGCGTGGCCTGGAAGCTTTGGAGGCTGAGGCCAAGAGTCTGCTCGAGGACCTCAGTCTTCGGTTGAAGACTATGATGGACTGAGCTTTTGAATTTCTTTTGTAACAAACTTTCTTCTTTCATTTTTTTTTTGTACCTCCATGTATAAATATTCTGGCACTCTATTTTTTTGTATCCCTTTGTTCTACTTAAATTCTTTTTGTTGAAAATAAGCAAAAGTTGAATGGGAATGTTTGTTTGAAAATCTTGATCAAAAGGTTATCATTTTGTGAAAATCTTTTGTCAAAAGTGTTGTTTTGGCATGAAAGCCAGATTTTGTGGCACAAAGCCTGGTTTTTGATGGCTTGAAAGCCGAAAATTTTGAGGTGGCATGAAAGCCAATTTTGGTGGCGTGAAAGCCAAATTTTGGTGGCGTGAAAGCCGATGTGGCATGGAAGCTGATTTTTGGCATGAGAGTTGATTTTTTGTTTTTGGCGTAAAAGCCGGATTTTGGCATGAGAGCCGATTTTTTGTTTTTGGCGTAAAAGTCGGATTTTTTGAAAACCAAGTTTTGTTTTGTTGGCATGAGAGCCAGATTTTGTTTTGATTTTTGGCGTGAAAGCCGATTTTTGGCGTGGAAGCCGAGTTTTTTGGCGTAAAAGCCGAGTTTTTGGTTTTCAAAAATGCAAGTATCGACTAAGAGTCGCCTCCCTGCTGAATGGTATTGCAAGTATCGATGGAATGTCGCCTCCTTGCTCATTTGGTTGCGAGTATCGATGGAATGTCGCTTCCTCGCGAAGTTGGGTGCAAGTATCGACTAAGCGTCGCTTCCCTGCTTTTTCTTCAAAAATTTCGTTTTGCGGTATCGATGGAATGTCGCCTCCCCACGATTTTTGAAATTTGAGGTTTTTTCGAACCTTTGTTTTTCTTTTGACATTTGGGTTGTGGATATCAACTGGAATGTTGCGTCTCCACGATTTTTGAAATTTTGCAAGTATCAATGAGGTGTTGCTTCCTTGCGATTTTGAGGTTTTGGAAGTATCGAATGGAGTTCGCATCCTTCCAATGGGTTTTTGCAAGTATCGACTTGACATCGCTTTCCCGATTTTTGTTTTTAGACACGAGGGTCGTAAATTTTGACCTAAAACCATTTTTGGTGGTAAAAGGTAAGGCGGACTAGGGTGGAAATTCCTAAGTCCTGATTTTTGTTTGAAACCAAGAATTTTGGGTTCAAGGATCGAAAATTTTGGTTAAGTTTGGGAAGAGGCTCCTAAACTTAGATTTTCGGATTTTGATTTTCTTTTGAACAATGAAACGATGAAAGTAAGCATTGTTTTGAAAGTTCAACATAAAGGTGAAAATTCCAAAAGGAGTGGGTTTGACGAGCAGTACCTAGAAATAGGCTTTGGCCTTGCAGGCGTCGCTCTGACCCAGTGGAGGAAGTCTTCAAGGGTAGTACCGCTTCAAGAACTTGCCGTTGATGGGCAGCATACATCTATCACCTTCCATGTTTAGAAGTGCGTATGCACCATTGGAGAAGACTTTGTCGATGACGAAGGGTCCCTCCCATTTTGGTTCAAATTTGCCTTTGGATTTGTGAGCGAAAACCATCGGCCTTTTTACCGCAAGAACCAAGTCACCCTTTTTGTGGGCGCGTTGCCTGACCTTTTTGTCGAAAGATCCAGCCATGCGTGCTTGGTAGAGCTCAATGCTTTGGAGTGCCTCGAGCCGTCTCTCATCGAGATTGTCCAGCTCTTGGAGTCTTAATTTGACATTGCTTTCTTGCGTCATGTCATTTTGTAGAGATACCCTTAAGGAAGGAATTTGTACCTCTAAAGGGACAACAACTTCGCATCTATAGACCAAGGAGAATGGCGTGCTATGGGTCGGTCCTCGAACGGTGGTTCGGTAGGCCCACAAAGCTTCGGATAGTTTGTCGCCCCAGTCCCTTTTGTGGCTAGAGACCATTTTCTTGAGAATTTTGCAGAGTGTCTTGTTGAACGCCTTTGCCAGTCCATTCGCCGCTGGATTGTACGGAGTTGAAGGACAACTTTGGATTTTGTATTTGTCGTAGAACCTGTAGAATCTGTGATCACGGAATTGTGGTCCGTTATCATGGACGAATCTTTTAGGTATGCCGAAGCGACAAATGATGTTGGTGCGCAAGAACTGAAGGACTGATGAGGTCTTCATTTCATTGAGCGCAAAAGCTTCTGACCACTTGGAGAAATAATCCGTAGCGGCGAAGATGAAGCGATGACCTTTGCTTGACGGAGGGGAGACAGGACCTACGATGTCCATACCCCAGGCTTCGAAAGGCCATGAAATTGCTGTAGGATGTAACCATTCTGGAGGCATGTGGACATAGTCTCCATGAACTTGGCATTGTTGGCAGCGTTTAGCAAATTGCATTGCGTCAGCTACCATGGTAGGCCAATAATAACCTAACCTTTTTATCTGATTGTAGAGCTTTGGACCAGCCTGATGAGCTCCACAAAGACCAGCATGCACCTCTTCGAGAGTTTCTTCAGCTTCTTGTTGTGATAAGCAGCGTAGAAGTACTCTAGAGCATCTTTGAAGGAATGTCCAGATGAAAGTTTGGGGTTCGTCTTTGAACACTTACCCATTCTTTTGGATCTTCAGGCAGGATTCCGAACATAATATAATCAATGAACGAATCCCTCCAGTCGCCGATCGGAGGTCTGAGGATGGAGATCCGACTTCCAACCAGTTGGTGGCACTCAGCAACTGCTTGGTGTGTATTGAGGGGAGGGAGAATCCTTCTCTCACACATTGTAACTTGCATGTGTTCTCCTTCTTGGACCGCCATAGAGGCGGCGAGTCTAGTCAGGGCATCTACACGGATGTTTTCGCCTCTACGAATGTGGGTGATATGACAGATGTCAAATTTTTGCCGAAGTGATTGCGCCTTGTTGTAGTAAGGCAACAGATCAGGCTTCCTGATTTCAAATTTCTGATTCATCTGGTTGACGATCAGTTGAGAATCCCCGAAGGCTTCTAGCACTGTGATGCCGGATTCGAGGGCGAGTTCCAATCCTACAATCAGGGCTTGGTACTCGGCTGCATTGTTTGAACATGGTTCCAGTAGCGAGAAGGCGTGTGGAATCATGTATTTGTCGGGACTAACAAAGAGGATACCAATCCCTGATATTTGATTTCCTTTTTCACTTGTCCTGGTTGCACCGTCGAAGTACATATCCCAGGAAGCATTTGATAAGGAAGCCTCCACGTTGTAGACTGACTCGTCTGGGAGATCATCCCTGAGTGGAGAATCTTCAGGCAACGGATGCTCTGCAAGAAAGTCTGCCAGAGCTTGACCTTTGATTGCTTTTTGTGGTACATACCTAATATCAAATTGTGACAGGAGGATAGCCCATTTTGCCAGTCGGGCATTGAGGGAACCTGCTTTTGTGACAAGGACCTTCAGGAGATTGATCCTCGAGATCAGGTATACTGTGTTGGACAGCAGATAGTGACGTAGCTTTTGTACAACAAACATCACTGCAAGACATTCTTTTTCGACTGGAGAGTAGTGATGCTCTGCACCTACCAGCATGCGGCTGAGATAGTATAGAGCAGCTTCTTTTCCCTCGTGATTTCCTTGTGCAAGTAGAGCTCCCAAAGAGTGGTCGAGGGCTCTTGTGTACAAGATAAATGGTTTTCCAGTTGTGGGGGCAGCCAGTACTGAAGGTTTGGTCAGGTATGACTTGATGTCTTGGAACGCAGTTTCGCATTCAGCTTCCCAGACAAAGTCCACGCCCTTTTTCATTAGGCGGGAGAATGGACGGCATTTCCCTGACAGGTTGGAGATGAACCGTCGAATGTATGCCAATCTTCCTTGAAGCCCTTTTAACTGTCTTAGGGTTTTTGGAGATGGCATTTCTAGGATAGCCTTGACTTTGATAGGGTCAAGCTCTATTCCCGCTTTCCGAACTACGAATCCGAGGAACTTACCCGATGATACACCGAAGAAGCATTTTAGGGGATTCATTCGCAGTTTGTGCCTGCGTAGTCGGAGGAAGACTTCTCGAAGATCTTTGAGATGGTCTTCTTTCCTTTTGCTTTTGACGGCGAGGTCATCAACGTAGCATTCGACCGTCTTATGCTGCATATCTTAGAATATCTTCATCATAGCCCTCTGATATGTCGCACCAGCATTTTTCAGACAAAATGGCATTACAGTGTAACAATACACGCCAAATGGGGTCCGAAATGATGTGTGTCTTTCATCTTCAGGATCCATTTTTATCTGATTGTACCCAGAGAAACCATCCATGAATGTCATCCGCTCGAATCCACAGGTGTTGTCGATCATCACCTCCGGTATGGGGAGCGGAAATTCATCTTTAGGACATGCATTGTTCAGGTCTCTATAATCAATACAGACCCTAATCTGCCCATTTTTCTTTGTCACTGGGACGATGTTGGCCAACCATTCAGGATGCTGTTCCTCGCGGATGAAGCCAACGTTTTTGAGTTTCTGAACTTCTTGTTCAATTTTGTCCATTATGTTAGGACGAAATCTTCTTTGGCCTTGTTTGACAGGCTTGATATCTTTTTGTAGATTGAGTTTGTGAACTGCTATTTTGGGGTCTAAACTAGGCATTTCAGCATTAGACCATGCAAAACAATCAACAGACTCACGAAGAAAAGCGATATACTCGGGTAACTCATCATCCTTTATATTCTTGCTTACGAATACAGGACGTGGGTTATCTGGCGTTCCCAAGTCTATCTTTTGAACAGAATCTTCTGTTGGAAGACTTGAAGGTGGTTCCTCCATAATATTTTCGAATCTGTGTCTTGCATAATAGACACAAAGGAGATGACAAACTTGCCCCCAGGCTTTTGTTTGGTCTTCTTTGCCTTGGTAGTGATCACCAGCGGCTTTGAAGACTTGAGGGAGACAACAAAAGGAGATTGGTTGATCTGCTTGGTTTTGCCGGATGGTTGATTTTCTTCCGGTGATTGCTGAGGAGCCTTGCCTTTATCTTTCTGGAGACTTTCGGCAAAGGATGCTATTTCTTTCTCCTTTTCTTCGTTTTCATCTTTGTACATCTGCGAGTCTGCAAAATGGACTTCTTTGCCTTTGAAAGGCTTTTTGTCCGCAAATACCCGATGTACCAAGCCATCGTCGCCAACAAACTTGATGCACTGATGAAGAGTTGAAGGAACAACACCACTCTCGTGTATCCAGGGGCGTCCGAGAAGGATATTGTAGCATGAGGGGGTCTTTATTGCATATACAATGACTTCAGAGATAAGATCACCGATTTGCAACTTGAATCTAATCTTGCCGATAGGCTTCTGAGCGCTTCCATCGTATCCAAAGATAGACACGGATGTGTGACTCATCTTGCTATGTGGGATGCCCAGCTCTTCGAGTGCCGAAGTAGAGATGAGGTTGAGGGCAGAACCCGGATCGATCTGTACTCTGTGTATCGGCATCTCTTTGATGTACCCTGTAAAGTATAAGGGCCGGTTGTGCTTTGTTTCGCCTAGTAGGAGGCTTCCTTAGTGAAGGCGATAGTTGCACTTGCTACTTTTTGAACTGAGAGGCAATCATTGCAAGATCCCTCAGTCTTCTTCTTTTCTCCTTTTGAGGAGGTATTTGATTTTTTAACCCTATAGTCCATTTCAATTTGTAGGACTTGTGGGGCATGCTTGTCGACATCCACATTCAGTCTTTGCAGTTATGAAATGAGACTATCACGAGTTTGGGGAGACATTCGTAATAAGTCTAGGATGCGCAGACGTGCAGGTATGTGTCTAAAGTGCTCAATCAAGTCATACTTGAAAGCCTCCTTAGGGCCTGCATTCTCATTATTGTTGCCACTTGGGGCGCTTACATTCTGTCCCGAAGGATTTACATAAGAAGAAGAAGTTAGATTGTAGTTTTTGTGGTAATCCCGGCCAGAGCGGGTACCTTTATCAACTTCGAGAGCTTCTGGAGACGGTTCTTCATTCGGAAGTCCACCCTTGGGATTGAGGGGCTGATCCTTTTCATTTGCTGAAGATGTTTCCGTATCAACATTACCATCCTCAGTGATTGCATTGCATGGAGCATTTTCCGGGAACAAGTCCTGAACAGCGTCCAGCAATTTGTCTTCTTTGTTTACAATTTCATCGGTCCAGACATCACCCATGAGGTTGGGCATTTGGGACCAGTTGACTGGGTAGACTTCATCGGTAGAGACGTCTTCAAGGTAGTCAGCCAGAAGAGGTCTGTACTCTGATTTGACAATCTCAGGAGTCGAAGGTTGAGAAGATGCCATCTCCGAGGTAGTAATATCAGAGGATATACTACCTGATGTAGTATGGGAGTTTGTGGCCTCGGCAGATGAAGCTCCAGAGGCGCTGTCGTCTCGAACTATCGCATTGCAAGCAATAGGAAACGTCTCCGGAACGGATTGTTGGGAGTCAGATTCATCCTCTGATGTAAGGGGATCATCCACCCAGCAGTTTTCTTCATTTTCAGGAGTTACTGGAGGGGACTCCTGTAGATTTTCCGGGACCACCGGTTCTGGATTGCGATGAAGCTGATTGATGTGATCTTGTCCTTGCTCTATGGCAAGACGCTGCAAGATCCTTGCATATTCTTCGAGATCAGGCATAGGAGCCAGATCTTCTTCTTCATCTACTCCTTGTAGTTCCTCCTGATCGGGTTCTACCGGAGCATTGGCAGGTGCTGTGTCAACAGCATTTTCCTGAACAACCTCTTGGTCTCCTTCATCATCAGACCAAGATCCCTGTGGTTGTAAAGGGTTATACCAGATCACCGGCATGAGGTGGGATTCGGGGATCCATTCCTCGTCGGAGAGGTATTCTCCTGTTTCGAGGGATTCCTCCCATTCATCGGTGTCACTGGCGGTGTCACTGGACTCGTACCCATCCATGGGGAATCCAATTACTGAATTGCAAGAGTATAATGCCCCCTGCATGTCTTCACTCTTTAGTAGTAATGGCATGAAATCACGAAGGGTGAATTTCCTTGCCGGCCTCGAAGTCTCGGAAGGAGACTTTTCTGCTGCCCCCAGTGAAGGGGTAGGGGAAGTTTCTGTCTTTTCAGGAACTTCTTGTTTTGGTTGAGCTTTCTCCTGCTGTTTAAGCTTGCGGAGTTGTCTCCTGGCTTGCCTTCGTTGTCGAGCGATCGGCTTTGTTTTGACGGTCTCCCAGTTTTCATCTTCCAGGAGATCGGGATGTACCCATATGGGCTGTCCATCTGGTGTTGGGCACGGGACTAGCTCTTGGGATGTTTGAGCTATTTTTATCACCTTGAAGGAAGTAGTGACTTTCTTCTTTGGTGACTTTTGTGTTTGTCCATACGACACCATGTTGACGGAGGCAGACCCATAGTTTTTGTCAAAGGTGATGACTCCGTTTTTCCACATCTCGTTGATCTTTTCTCTCACAACGAAGCATTGGTTGAGAGGATGCGAGATCATCTGGTAGTATGGACAGTACCGGGGATCGTTGGTTTTGCCAACATCTCCTGGTCTTTTGGGTTCAGGCAGGGTGAGCTTCCCGTTTGCAAGAGAGCCTCGAAGATTTCTTCGACATCTTCATCGAACGGGTATTTCTTTTCTACTCGTTCTTTGAAGGCATCAGAGAGTTCATGTCTCTTACCTGCACCTTTGTTTTCAGCTTTCTTTGGTGGCTGCGGAGCTGACTTGGTTTGCACATTGAGAACCTCCTTTTTCTTTTGCTTCGAGGTTGCAATGGCGGTCGGCTCCTTCTTTGATGATTTCTAACTGCTGAGGTCTTTGATCACCATCTCAGCCTCCATAGATGCTTCTAGGAGTTCTCCCAGATTCTTTGATTTGTTGCCGATAATCATGGAGCGTATCTTTGCTCTCATGTTGTTACGGCAGATGTCGACCAGCGACGCTTGTGGCAGTACGTCTAAACATTTGTACGCCATTGCCTTCCACTTGTGAATGTAGTCGTTTGTCGACTCATTCTCTCCCTGTTTTAGGCTGCAGAGTTGAGCCATAGTCACAGGATGATCCTCACCTTTGAAGTGAGTTAGGAAGCGTGTCTCCATCATGGCCCAGTTTTGGATAGAGTCCTCCTGAAGAGTGGAGTACCAATCAAAGGCCGTACCTTTTAGGGTACTTGCGAAGAGACGGATCTTGAGGGCGTCTTGATCCGCGATGGCTCCCGTCAGGATCTTGAAATGGATGACATGTTGTCTGGCCGAGCCCTTCCCCGTATATGTTTGGAGAGTGGGCTGTTTGAATTTGATAGGAAACGGTACCGAGTCCATCCATAAGGGATATGGCGGCTTGATTCTGTGTTCCTTTAGTGAATCCTCTTCCTTCGCTTTGGCGAGGATATCGTCAACGTCCCTTTTGGTAAGGGCGCGTGACTCATTTACCTCCTCCTCGTGGTGACTTGGAGGAACTTCATTATTTGGTGGACGTTGGAGGGTAAGAAGTAAGTTCTCCATGAGAGCTTCTATCCTCTGTTGTCCCTGCTCCAGCTGCTGGATGCATGTGGCTACGTCATCTTGCGGCGAGGCTGCTCAGCATTTGTGACTAAGACGTTCATCCTTCGAGAGTCGAATGAGGATACCGTCTTGGTGACTGAGCTGGAGCTCATTCTTTTGGATAAAGAGCTCGAAGAGTGATTGCTCCGGTGTCCTTGACTTGAAGGAGTGGGAGAATCTTCTCTATGTCTTCGCGCCCGGGAGACGCTGCGAGTCACCGGTCGCTTGACATGGATTTTTGTTGCTGACTTCTGGCGCCTTCTGGTTTTGCCAACCATATGGATAGTAGCAACTTGGTCGGGTGCTTCTTTTTCGACCCATTTTTGAGAGACCTGGAGCGTGGAGTGCTGGGCTCTTTGCTTCTCTAGTCTCTTTTGCTGATACGCCGCGCGGCGACGCATACGACGAGCGATTTGAGCTTCAGTTAGCTCGGGCTGTGCTCTAGCCACGAAGGAGGTGGTCCCTCGCGCGCAACAGCCGAGCTTGTCTTCTTTGTAATTTGGCAAGGACAGGATCCGGACGCGGTCCTTAGCCTGTCGCAGCGAAGCATTAAATTTGGTGAGCTTGGCCCCTGTTGAGATGAAGGGCCGAGTTGCAGGAATACAAGCCTTGACAGGTTCTCGCTGAGGCCTGATGATGCACGACTTGATCCTGGGCTTATAGGAATAAGCCGGCTCGTGCTGGGTGGATTTT
>QPKB01000006.1:5688262-5708155 GCA_003546025.1 Camphora micrantha | reverse complement strand
TTATAGGAAACAAGCTGGCTCGTGCTGGGTGGATTTTGTTTGGTAGAGGGCTGGTTTCTCCTCTTTCGTGTACGAGAGAGGGTAGAACCGGTTCTCCTTGAGCGGGGCCAGGTATGCTGGCCTTGCAGATCTTTGGGACCTTCTTTGTTTTGGAGAAGGTCTTGGAGACCAAGTCTTGAGGTAGACCTGGTTTCTTGCAGGCTGAGGTTTCGCGGGGTTGTCGCGGGCTTCAGTCTTCTTGGCGGTTGCCCTTGGTGTCACGGTAGTGATGCGCCCAGGGGCGGTTCTCTGCTTCTTGGCAGGAGTTGTTTCTTCTGCGGGAAGTGGGAAAGGTCCCAGCGACCCGAAGACAATGGACCGGGGAGCGGAGGTCGACCCGGTGTCTTGTGCATTACCGAAGGAAGTGATACTTCGGCCGCTGGCGAGGTGCTTGGGAGCGCGTTTGTTTTGCTTCTCTTGAAGCATTAGCTAGTACTTGTTCTCGTCAAAGGTGATCGTCAATGAAGCTGCCATGTTAGTTTTTGAAAACCTTTCTGAAATAAGACCAGATCCATTAATAATCACAAGAATGTGGTGATCATAAATGGAAATAAACTATGGTTTTGTCTTTTCAATTTGCTCGAGGGGACAAGGCCCGGCCCAAGCAAGATGAAGAAGGCCAAAAGTCATAGAGTATACAATTGTTCTAAACGCAAGTATGAAAGGCTCAGAGTGAGCGTTCCAGTGACTGCTAGAAGCAATTGTGAACCTTAATTCAGATTACCGAGGAGCGAGGCTCACTCGAGGTAAAATGATATAAGGTTGGGCGTACAAATGTGTCGGTCGCAAATACAGTAGACCCAAGAGGGCGTACTAGCACCGCTAGGCACAGATGTTGTAAATTGCATCCTTGAAATGGACACGAGATGGGATTTTTTGAAAGGTCAAGGTTGGGTTCATAAAAGAGAGCAAATGGCACTCCGATCCGAACACGTGCTCAAACATTTCTGCGAGCACAGAGTCCGAAACGGAAATAACCAGAATTTCTCGAATCTGGACCCAACAATGACGGAAGTTTTTTTTTAGAAAAGTCAGGATCAGATTCATCAAAGAGAGCAAATGACGTTCCAACCCAAACACGTGCTCAACATTTCTGCGAGCACAGTAATCCGAGGAGGAAGAGGTCAAGATTTCTCGACTTTGAACCCAGACGTGACAGAAGTTTTTTTTGAAGAAATTTTTTTTTTGAAAGTCAGCATCGGATTCATCAAAGAGAGCAAATGGTGTTCCAATCCAAACACGTGCTGAACATTTCTGCGAGCACAGAGTCTGAAAAGGAAGAGATCAAGATTTCTCAAATTTGAACCAAAAATCGATGAAATTTTTTTTTATGCAAGATTCAACATTGGCCACCAACTAGAAAGGTGCCAAAGAATCTAAGTTCATGTTCTCAAATGAACGGGTCCCACCGGGTGTGCCAGCTTGATGGACCCGATTCTTCCCTCTCTCCCGCTGCCTCCGCCCCGGGTCTTTCGGGGTACGGCGGAGGGGAGGAGAAAAAAAGTAAAGGGTATCAACATTTTGTACGGGTATGCCAATTTCACTTTTCTACTTGGAATTTTCGAATGGTGATCCGAAGATCCACCTCCACAAGTAGAAAGGGGAAATAAAACTTTTTCTAGTTTCCCATTGCACACATATTTTAAGAAAAGAGACAACGGTTTTTTTTTTATATGCCGTGAAAGGCGATTTCATTTGTTTGCCACAAAAGGCGATTTTGCAGTAAAAGGCAATTTACAAATCTTATCCATTATGAAAGACAAGAATTGTGATTTTTTGTCTCTTAAAAAAATACAAAGTACAAAAGGAAAAGCAAGAAAAGGGATCTAACTTCTCATTCGATTGTGGGGACACGTTCAGATCGACAGTCGCGAGCCATGTATGGCTCCGCCGTCGTCCATGCAGATGAGAACATGATTCTTGGATTCTTGGCTTGGCTTTTTAACCTCAGATTTTTAAAGGATAAAGACCAAGAGAAGGTCTTATATCCGATAAAAAGCTAAGTAAACGGGCTGAAAATCCACGTTTTAGCCATGTTGGTAGAAGAAGGGAGGTCCTTGGGGGGGTGGCCCCCCAAGGGTGCTTCAATCACCTTTTGGTGGTCTTGCAGCAGAGTTGCAGGAGTTCTGAATTTTCCGGGCAATTCTCTGGACTTTGAGTGAATTTCTCTGGCGATTTCTCTGGATTTTTTCCCCCTTTTTCCTTTTGGTTTTTCCCTTTGGAATGCCCTCCTATTTATAGGCCTTTGGTAGCCATTTAGGAGGGTTTATGAGCATTGAATGCATTAATGCTCATAATGGGAGGAGTTACAAGTTTTAAATTATTTGTTTTGTAACTCCTTTTTCCTTGAATCTGATTGGCTGATGGAGAATAATGAGCTTTTAATTGCCTTTAATCTCCATCATGGGAGGAGTTTCATGGCTTTAATGCCATAAATCATTTGACTTGTAACTCCCATTTGCTTGCTTTTGATTGGGCCGTACAAAATAATGAGTTAATGACCGCATTAACTTGTCATAAAATGGGTCGTTTAACCTCATTAATTGGTCGCCAAGTCGCTTGAAGAGTCGCGGGCCGCGCCACGTCTTTTGGAATTCTTCTTGCGATGATCGCCGGCGGATCCACATGTTGTTTGATGTCGGATGGCAATGCAATTTCAGACATTGATTAATGTCAACGTGCCGGCAACATCTGTCCTGTCGATTTCGAGGCATCTAATGATCATCCAATGATTTCGGCGGCGAATCCGTGATGTTGACGAAGATCGACGGATTTCATGCACGAAAAATCAGATTTTGGAAAAATCACAGGGGCCAATCAACTCGAAATGCTAAAAGGACTCGAAAAAGGGGTCTTCCGGCGACTTTTGGGTCGCCGGAACTCCATGGTCGCCGGCGACCATGGGGCTGGCGACCTTGGGCCATGGTCGTCGGCGACCATGGGCCAAGGTCGCCGACGACCATGGGCCTTGGGCCCATTTTTCAGCCGCCGTTCGGTCGCCTTTTCTTCGCCGTTTTTCGATCTTTTTTCATTCTTTTTTCTTCTGTATTTTTCCTGACATTTCCCCTCATTTATTGGCCTGATTCTCTTGAAAAAAACCCGACGAGAAGCCACGCAAATCGGAGCACAAAGTTTCCTATTTTTCTGGAAAGCCGAAGACTTTGTTGTGCGGTATTGCCGATTTTTTGTCAAGCGTTGAAACTAGGCCAAACGATGTCGGAATGACCTGAAATTCGACGTGGAGCTTCTTGAGCAGTAAATAAGACTAACCATGGGCTTTTGATTGAGTTTTGAAGCCTTTTTGGGTCTCGCAAATGTTCGCCTTGATTTCACCTCGAGGAAAATGCCGAGCTTTGATATTAGGCCAAACGATGTCCGATTGACCTAAAATTTGACGGGGAGTCTTTTTAGCAGTAGATAGGACCAACCATAGGCTTTGGTTTGAGTTTTGAAGCCGTTTGGGGTCCCGCAAATGCTCGCCTTGATTTCGCCATGAGGAAAATGCCGAGCTTTGAAACTAGGCCAAACGATGTCCGTTTGACCTAAAACTTGACGGGGGACCTATTGGAGTCATTTTGAGATGATCCATTAGCTCCAATTTGGATGTCATGATTCCAGGGTGCTCCGCCGCCGGCAGGCCTGATTTTGCTTCGGAGCGTCGAGGTCGGGTCAAACGTTGTCGGAATGACCTGAAATTTGGCATGGAGCCTTTTGGAGGTATTCTGAGACCATCCGTAGGCTCTGATCGAAGTTTTGAAGTCTTCGACACTGTCGTTGCCGGGAGCTCCTGTCTGGCTGTCGGAGGAGTGAAGTTAGGCCAAATGATGTTGAAACGGCCCAAAACTTCATGTGTACCCCTCTTTTGGCTGCTTTGAAAGACCTTGTAGTTTTTGTTTGACTCTGACAAGATCTGATGCTTGAAGTGGCGCCTTTCTATTTATGGCAGGATGTGGCTCCATGTAGCTTTTGGTGTTGAAGGGACATAGTGATATTTTTGGTGTCAACAGTAACCGGCGTCTGGACCTGAGTACCAAAATAATGGATCAGACACGATGGTCTGGCAGGTGGGTGAAAAGATATAACAATATGACAATAATTGAAATTACCTTGAAAAATATTTAAACCTGTTTAAACAATAACTTTCATAAAATAGAAGAAACATTTGCTGGAAATCAATATGCAATATAAAACAATATGCAATAGATGGCAACCACACAAAACTAAGTCTTCTATCACCGAAGTGACAGGAGCATGTCGAGGCGTTGATCTCAGTCACACGAAGTGAGGAGATTCAACGAAAATCACTACAAGAAGCTGCACTTTTAGCGACATTTTTTGCCGAAGCTTTTATAAATTCGTCGGTAAAGATACACTTTTACCGACGAATAAAATATCGTCGGTAAAAGTGAGACTTTTACCAACGTTTACTGTAAAACATCGGGAAACGCATGGATTTTACCGACGCTTTTATATAAAACGTCGGCAAAGTTAAATTTAAAATTAGAGATTATTACCGACGAATTATAAAACGTCGGTAAAAGTATTATTTTTTTTCTTTTTTCTTTTACCGACGAACAAAAACGTCGGTAAAATTGTATTTATATTCTTTTTATTTTTATTTATTCGTTTGCCGACGGGAAAAAACGTCGGTAAAAGTATATCATATGTTTTATTTATTTTTCTTTTACTGACGAAAACAAACGTCGGTAATGAAAGTCCAAGAGCGAAACCTAGAGGGGGGGGGGGGGTGAATAGGGTGAGCCATGAAGAACTAGACCAAATAAAACTTTTTATCTTTTAAGTCACTTATGCTTTGAGAAGGATTAATTTTCATGTGTAGTGAAGCAATCTCTAAGATAAGCATGCCAAAGAAAACTAACAACAACTATCATGACAGAGTCAAACATAAAAACATTATCCATGGAAAGAAAGATGAAAGATCAATCACCATGACACAAACATTTATAGTGGTTCGGCCAACATGCCTACATCCACTCCCGGTAACCCTACCGGATTTCACTATCTTAAATGAAGGTTTAGGATCACCTCAAACCTTACAAATACATCACTTATGCTTTTCAAGGCTAAGCAATAACCTATACACAATGCTTTTCTTAGGTTAAGCAATAACCTTTACAAGATGTTTATCTCTTAAATAAAATGCCTATAGATGCATGTGAAAGAGAACAATGAAGTACAATTTTAATACCTCTAAAAAGGTTGAATAGAAAGTGGAAACTTAACTTCTAGAAGCATGCATATGAATGACAAAGTCTATGAATAATACATGAACTAAAAATCACTCTATCTCTTTTGAAAGATGTAACTATAATTGATGCAAAGATGATAAACATAAGTAAGAGAAAGAGTTGTTTTACAAACACTTGGTTTTTCAAAAGATCTAACTTGAATGAGAAAGAACAATCTTAAGATTAAAAAGTTAGTTTTGAAAACAAGAATTCATAACTCAAGTGAAAAGTAAATCATATGTAGATTTCATAAAGTTAAGCCATTTAAAAGTTCATAGCATATTATGAAAAACAACATCTCAAGAAGAAAGCCAACTATATGATCATGCTTGAAAAGAAAACAAAGATTTAAAACACAAAGAATGGAATTAATCTTGGGATAAAGAAAGCACAACCATTTGAAGATCAAAGGTTGAATCAATGGATTGGCTTCATAATCCCTTCACTAATCCTCTTAAAAGTTGTCCTTTTTTGTCCTTAAAGATTCCTCAAAAGTTCAACCTTTTTTACAAAACAAAAATTCACTTTTTATAGAGAAAAAGTTGCCAACGGCTAGTGCCCGGTCGACCTGGTACAGGGCCGGGTCGACCTCCCCTTAACAGTCATAAAACTGCCCGTTGCAGAACTCCTTAACGGTCAAATTCCCGGTCGACCCGCAGTGTGCCCGGTCGACTGGGTCCCTTGGCCCGGTGGACCGGCCACACAGGCAGGTCGACCTGGAGACAGCCCATAAAAACAGAATTTTTAGGAAGATGAAAATGAGAGGGCTTCTTTCCAAGGGACTTTGAGGCACAATGAACAAGCTTGGGAAAAAGACTTAAAAAGGATGAAAATAGAATTTTAAAGCCATGAAACTTTCAAACCAAAATATGGATTTAAAGAGAAGGCAATTTGAAAGCTTGAAATGATTTTTGAACTTAAGGAAAGAACATGTTGAGATTTTAAAACTTGAACTAAAAACTTCATGAACTTTAAGATAATTAAGATTAGAAAACCGTGCATATCATTTAATAAAGACAAAGATTATGAAAGAGAAATATGCATGAAGATCCTAAGATGAAGAACATGAAAGAATGAGAGGACAAGCTATGAAATTAAATGCATCCTATCAAATTGCAACAAAATAAAAACTCTAACAATCTCCTCCTTTGCAATTTGATGGCAAATCTAGAAGCTTGAACTTTCTCTCTATCTCCTCCGAACCTTGATAACTTCTTTGGATATTAAGGAGCTTTGGATGAACCGGAGCATTTGGATATTAAGGAGCTTTGGATTTTCCTTGCGAGAGCAAAAACGAAATTGAAGGTAAAGCTTCTCCCCCTCAATTAGATAAACCTTGAATCGTCTCCCCCTCAATTGGAGACTACATGATATTTCTCTCTCCCCCTTTGACATCTAATTGCAAAGGAGCCTGCCCATCAACGAGAAAACACACAACATTGTTAGTAGCAGCTGTTTATAAGAGATATAGTAAAAATATAGTGTAGTAACAGGTGATTACCCAAGAAATATTTAGAATTCAGGGCAAGGGCCAATGCCCAATTGATGTCTCAGTTTTATGAACCGATCATTTCCAAGGGGTTTAGTAAATAAGTCAGCCAATTGGGAATCTGTTGGAACAAAGATTAACTCAATAGTGCCTTGATCAGCATGATCGCGCAAGAAATGATAGCGAATGTCAATGTGTTTAGTGCGAGAGTGCTGAACTGGGTTTTTAGAAATACTAATGGCACTTGAGTTGTCGCACATGATAGGCATACATTGTTGTGGAACATTATAATCTAACGGAGTTTGTTTCATCCACAACAGTTAAGCACAACAGCTACCTGCTGCAATATATTCAGCTTCGGCAGTAGACAAGGATACAGAATTTTGCTTTTTGCTATGCCAAGCTACTAAGCAGTTCCCTATGAAATAGCAGCAGCCACTAGTGCTCTTCCTATCATCTATTGATCCTGCCCAATCTGCATCACTGTATCCAATCAATTGTAATGAGGAGTCACAAGGATACCAGATGCCATAATGAGATGTCCCATTGATATATTTGATAATACGTTTGACAGCTTTAAGATGGGACTCATGAGGATCTGATTGATACCTAGCACAAATTCCAACACTAAAGGATAGATCCGGTCTGCTAGCTGTAAGGTAGAGGAGGCTACCTATCATACTTCTGTAGAGTTTTTGGTCTACCTTTTTACCATGGGGGTCACTAGAAAGTTTTGTAGTAGATCCCATGGGATTGTTGTTAATTTAAGAGTTTTCTAGACCAAATTTCTTAACTATTTCTAGAGCAAATTTGGGCTGACTAAGAAAAATTCCTTTCTCGGTTTGGTTAACTTGAAGACCAAGGAAAAACTGTAGGGGACCGACCAGACTTATCTCAAAAGTGGAACTCATTAAATCTGAAAATTCTTGAGCAAGATTCTCTGAAGTGGATCCAAAAACTATATCATCAACGTAAATTTGAACAACAAGAATATCTTGATCAATTTTCTTAATAAATAAGGTCTTGTCAACTTTCCCACAATCAAAGTTGTTTTCGAGCAAATGGTTTGTGAGTTTTTCATACCAAGCCCTAGGAGCTTGTTTTAATCCATAGAGAGCTTTCTTAAGTTTGTAAACATATTCAGGGTGATGAGGATCTTCAAAGCCCTCTGGTTGGGTAACATAAACATCTTCCTCAATTTCTCCATTTAAGAAAGCACTTTTAACATCCATTTGGAATAATTTGATTTTCATGCTACTAGCATACCCCAATAAAATTCGTATTCTAAACGAGCTACCGGAGCAAAAGTTTCTTCAAAATCAATTCCTTCTATTTGAGCATACCCTTTTGCTACAAATCTTGCCTTGTTCTTCACAACATTGCCAGATTCATCTGATTTGTTTTTATAAATCCACTTTGTACCAATAGGATTTTTCTCGGTGGGTAAAGGGACAAGATCCCAAACATCGTTCTTCTTAAATTGATTCAATTCTTCTTGCATGGCTTCCATCCATTCAGATTTAGATTCAGCCTCAGAAAAGTTCTTGGGCTCGATTTGAGAGACAAAAGAGTAATGAGCACAAAGATTTTGAACTTGTTTCTGGGTCATAACACCTCTGTCGATATCTCCAATAATATTATCCAAGGTGTGATTTTTCATTAATTTGGTTGAAGTAATGGCTTTGGATGGACTGATATCATTACTATCTTGGAGCATAGGTTGTTCATTATCAGTGTCAGCTTCATCATCATCTTGTAGAATTCTTCCGTCTTGATTTACATCATCGATAACAACATGAGCTGATTCCATTATGGTCATGGTTCTATGATTGAAAACTCTATAAGCCTTGCTTCTTTCAGAGTATCCTAGAAAAATTCCTTCATTAGATTTAGGCTCAAATTTCTCCAACTACTCCCCATCTCTTAGAATGTAACATTTACTTCCAAAAACTTTCAAATACCCCAAATTAAGTTTTCTGTCAAAGTAAAGTTCATAAGGGGTTTTGTTGGTATTCTTAGTTAGATAAACTCTGTTTATGAGATAACAAGCAGTATTCATAGCTTCAGCCCAGAGATTACGAGAGAGATTCTTTTCATTAAGCATGGTCCGAGCCATCTCTTGAATTACTCTATTTCTTCTTTCAGCTACTCCATTTTGTTGATGAGTTTTGGGAGCGGAGTATTGATGATTAATTCCATGACTCTCACAAAATTTTGCAAATTTTTCATTTTCAAATTTTCCCCCATGATCACTTCTAATCTTTCGAATTTTACAATCTTTTTCCACTTGTATCTTATTGCAAATTCTGATGATGTTGTCTACAGCGTCCGATTTGGCATGAAGGAAGGCAATCCATCCAAAACGAGAATAATCGTCTACCATAACCAAAATAAATTTCTTTCATCCAATACTTTGCACAAGTGCAGGACCAATCAAGTCCATGTGGATTAGTTCAAGAGGACGAGAAGACGATATATCCTTTAAACCTTTAAAACTCTTCTTGATTTGTTTGCCCAATTGACAAGCCTTACAGATTTCAGGTTTAACATCACTTAGTTTTGGAATCCCTCTCACAATTTCATTTTTAGACAACATTTTCATCAATTTGAAATTTATATGTCCCATCCTTTGGTGCCATAAGTAATTTTCTTGATCTTTAGTTATCAAACACCTAGACTCATTATCATCAGATTCTTCTATAATGTAGATATTTCCTTTTGTCCTTGATCCAGTAAGAATAACTTGATTGGTTTTAACATTTACCACTTTACATGATTGACTGTCAAAGACTACCTTGTTTCCTTTATCACACAATTGACTTATGCTAAGAAGATTATGCTTCAATCCTTCCACAAGAAATACATCATTTAAGGTAGGTATTTGATCTCCTTTCACACTTCCTTTTCCAATGATTTGAGCTTTGCTATTGTCACCAAAAGATACGTTTCCTCCATCATATTCCACTATAGAGCTGAATCTAGATCGGTCTACTATCATGTGTTTGGAACAACCACTATCTAAGAACCAAGTAGGGTTTTCTTTAGCTTTCAAAGCGGTTTGAACTAAGAGACTCTCAACATGTGTTTCTTTCATAGTCCAACTAGATAAAAAAGATTTAGAAGAAATGGTCTTGGGGACAAACTTGAAAAGGATTCTAGAGGGATTTTTTAGAGACAGTTTAATTTTGTATGGGCAATTAGGAACTAAATGACCACTACGATTGCAAAAATGACTAGTCCATCTAGAAGAATAGTTTCTCTCAACAAAGGGTTTTTGGAAAGTCTAAGAAATGACTTGGAAACTATTTTTCTTGTTAGTGGAGAAACTTTCAAAACCAAACCCACTCTTATCACCATAAATTTTATGCATCCCTAACATTTGATAAAACTTATCATTTCCCAAGGTGAATTTATCAACAATGAATTTTCCTTTGTTAAGTTTCATTTGTAGAGAGTTAATTTCAAGTTGACTAGATTCTAGCTTGGATTGTAAATTATGAATTTGTTTCTGAGCATGAGCTAGATTTTCATTTAGAGTGGTGAACTTGTGTTCTAAGTCAATTTTCTCATTGATTCTTAATTTCAATTCATCTTTTAAAACTTTTATCTCATTAACAAGTTTTTTGGATTCTTCTTTGATAATTTTGTTTTTCTTAAATAAGATTTCCCAATTTTCATACAGTTCATCATAAGCTTGTTAAATTTCAATATCTTGAACTTCATCATTTGTTTCTTCTTGTTCTAGTAAGTCATCTATTAAAGTATTATACTCATTGATATCTTCAATTGATGAAAGTAGAAGCCAATTAGGGAAATTTTCATCTTCATTATTTGGGGATTCATTGTTATCACTATCTTCATCTTCTTCATCCCAAGTAATGTTTAATGCTTTCTTTCCTTACTTATCTCCTTTTTCAAAATCTTTAGGGGTGGAGCAATTTTGAGCAATGTGTCCAAACCCCTTGCAATTGTAGCATTGCACATTTCTTTTACTAAAAGATTCTTTGGGATTTCTTTGGAATCTAAGACTTTTGCCTTCATCAGAATTTCTATTGTTCTTGTTGTTCCTAAAGAATCTTTTAAATTTGACAAATAAAGCATTATCCTAATCATCACTATTAACCTCACTTTCTTTTTCTTTTAATTGAGAGGAAAAAGCTATTTCTTTCTTTTTATCTTGAGCTTCAAAGTCTAATTCATAAGCAAGGAGATTTCCTCTTAGTTCTTCAATTTTGATTTTGTCAACATCTTTGCTTTCTGTTATGGCCACAATCTTGGGTTTGAATCTTTTTGGGAGAGATCTTAAAATCTTTCTAACAGCTTTAGATTCATCCATTTTTTCTCCTAGGCCTATAAGAGAGTTGACAATTTCCATAAATTTAGAGTAGAACTCGTCAAATGTTTCTTCTTCAAGCATTTTGATGTCTTCTAATTTAGAGGTCAACATTTGAATTTTAGCTATCTTAACCTGATCTGTGCCTTCATGAGTGGTCTCTAGGGTATCCCAAACTTCCTTAGCAGAGTTGCAATTTACTACTCTATTAAATTCTTCTTGAGATAGAGCACAATATAGAGAGTTTTTTGCCTTAGCATTTAAATTTGCTCTATCCTTCTCCCCTTGGGTCCAAGCATTTTTAGGTTTGATGTTTATGGATATGACATTCCCCTGAGAATCTTTTTCTGTGGTAGTAGGAGGATGATAGCCATCTTCTATGATGTTCCACACATCTAAGCTTTGGGATTCTAAGAACACTTGCATTCTAATTTTCCAATAACGATAGTGTGTTCCATTAAACAGAGGAGCTTTATTAGTGGCATTGCCTTCACCCAAATGAGTTTGCATGGTGGCAACCAAAAGAAAAGCTCTTACTAGGAATCTAACTCTAGGTGGTTAAACCTAAACAAGAGCAACCTTGCTCTGATATCAATTGAAAGTCCAAGAGCGAAACCTAGAGGGGGGGAGGGGGGGGGGGGGTTGAATAGGGTGAGCCACGAAGAACTAGACCAAATAAAACTTTTTATCTTTTAAGTCACTTATGCTTTGAGAAGGATTAATTTTCATGTGTAGTGAAGCAATCTCTAAGATAAGCATGCCAAAGAAAACTAACAACGACTATCTTGATAGAGTCAAACATAAAAACATTATCCATGAAAAGAAAGATGAAAAATCAATCACCATGACACAAACATTTATAGTGGTTCGGCCAACATGCCTACATCCACTCCCGGTAACCCTACTGGATTTCACTATCTTAAATGAAGGTTTAGGATCACCTCAAACCTTACAAATACATCACTTATGCTTTTCAAGGCTAAGCAATAACCTATACACAATGCTTTTCTTAGGTTAAGCAATAACCTTTACAAGATGTTTATCTCTTAAATAAAATGCCTATAGATGCATGTGTAACAGAACAATGAAGTACAATTTTAATATCTCTAAAAAGGTTGAATAGAAAGTGGAAACTTAACTTCTAGAAGCATGCATATGAATGACAAAGTCTATGAATAATACATGAACTAGAAATCACTCTATCTCTTTTGAAAGATGTAACTATAATTGATGCAAAGATGATAAACATAAGTAAGAGAAAGAGTTGTTTTCCAAACACTTGGTTTTTCAAAAGATCTAACTTGAATGAGAAAGAACAATCTTAAGATTAAAAAGTTAGTTTTGAAAACAAGAATTCATAACTCAAGTGAAAAGTAAATCATATGTAGATTTCATAAAGTTAAGCCATTTTAAAGTTCATAGCATATTATGAAAAACAACATCTCAAGAAGAAAGCCAACTATATGATCATGCTTGAAAAGAAAACAAAGATTTAAAACACAAAGCATGGAATTAATCTTGGGATAAAGAAAGCACACCCATTTGAAGATCAAAGGTTGAATCAATGGATTGGCTTCATAATCCCTTCACTAATCCTCTTAAAAGTTGTCCTTTTTTGTCCTTAAAGATTCCTCAAAAGTTCAACCTTTTTTACAAAACAAAAAGTCACTTTTTATAGAGAAAAAGTTGCCAACGGCTAGTGCCCGGTCGACCTGGTACAGGGCCGGGTCGACCTCCACTTAACGGTCATAAAACTGCCTATTGCAGAACTCCTTAACGGTCAAATTCCCGGTCGACCCGCAGTGTGCCCGGTCGACCGGGTCCCTTGGCCCGATCGACCGGCCACACAGGCAGGTCGACCTGGAGACAGCCCATAAAAACAGAATTTTTAGGAAGATGAAAATGAGAGGGCTTCTTTCCAAGGGACTTTGAGGCACAATGAACAAGCTTGGGAAAAAGACTTAAAAAGGATGAAAATAGAATTTTAAAGCCATGAAACTTTCAAACCAAAATATGGATTTAAAGAGAAGGCAATTTGAAAGCTTGAAATGATTTTTGAACTTAAGGAAAGAACATGTTGAGATTTTAAAACTTGAACTAAAAACTTCATGAACTTTAAGATAATTAAGATTAGAAGACCATGCATATCATTTAATAAAAAGAAAGATCATGAAAGAGAAATATGCATGAAGATCCTAAGATGAAGAACATGAAAGAATGAGAGGACAAGCTATGAAATTGAATGCATCCTATCAAATTGCGACAAAATAAAAACTCTAGCAGGTAACAGTATTTTTTATATTATTTATTAGTTTACCAACGAAAACAAACGTTGGTAACAGTATTTTTTATATTATTTATTATTTTACGAACGAAAAAAACATCGGTAAATGTATTTTATATTTTAGATTTATTTTTATTTTACCGATGAAAAAAAATGTCGGTATAAGTACTTTTATATATTTATTTATATTTCTTTTTTTTACAGACGAAAAAAACGTCGGTAAAAGTATTTTATTCTTTTTATTTTTATTTCTTATTTTTTCGATGGAAAAAAACTTCAGTAAAAGTATTTTTATTTTTTTATAAATGATATATTTGTTTTTTCAATATAGTTTTCCTATTAACCTGTTTATACACCTTTATCAAAAAATAAACCTGTTCGTGTACCTATATTCAATATAAAATATGCATGCAAACAAAAGTTGCTAAATAAACAAACAACCATCGCCATTTTTCATCAAATCATTTATCTCATTAAACAAATATTACAATCAATAATGATACAATCACATATAAATGTCCAATATACATATACAAATAAACTAAAAAGAATAAAACACCCCCAAAAATTTGCAACCGACCCCAAAGCGTCCATCAATGTGCAATGACAAAAACAACATTAAAATCATTTCAATGAATGAAATTATAAATGAAAGATAAACATGTATATATATAAATCTTTTCTTAAGTTTTTCGGCGGCCTGTTTTCCAGCTTAAGTGTTGGGAATCAGGTGGTTTTTTTGTTTAATTCGTTTACCTGAAGTCCGATTCACTAATCGTCAATTCCTACAAGTTACTTTGGCCGTAAACAAGGTACCCGTGTCGGTTTCCGATTTTTCCGGCGGTCGTTTCCCGTTTTGGACCCCCGACGGGCCGTTTTCGAGCCCAAGTGTTGGAAAATTCGATGTTTTTGCTTCTAGTTCTCTAACTGGGAGTCCTATTTACGAATCGTCAGTTCCTACAAGTCACACTAGTCTCGACCGAAGTGCTCGTGCCGGTTTCTGATTTTCTTGGGGACCGTTTTGCGTTCCGGACCCCCAGCGGGCCGTTTTCGAGCTTAAGTGTTGGAAAATCCGATGTTTTCGCTTCTAAATCTCTAACCAGGAGTCCTATTTACAAACCGTTAGTTCCCACAACTTACTCTAGCCTCAAGCAAAGTGCTTGTGCCAGTTTTCGATTTTTTCGGGTGCCGTTTCCCTTTCCGGACCCCCACCGGGCCGTTTTTGAGCATAAATGTTGGAAAATCCGATGTTTTCGCTCCTAAATCTCTAACCTGGAGTCCTATTTATGAACCGTTAGTTCTCACAAGTTACTCTAGCCTTGAGCGAAGTACTCGTGCCGGTTTTCATTTTTCCGGGGGGCTGTTTCCCTTTTCGGACCCCCGGCAGGCCGTTTTCGAACCCAAGTGTTGGAAAATCCAATGTTTTCGCTCCTAAATCTCTAACGGGGAGTCCTATTTGCGAATCGTCAATTCTTACAAGTTACTCTAGCCTCGAGCGAAGTGTTCGTACTGGTTTTCGAATTTTCCGGGGACAGTTTCCCGTTCCGGACCCCTGGCTCGCCGTTTTCGAGCCTAAGTGTTGGAAAATCCGATGTTTTCGCTCCTAAATCTCTAACGGGGAGTCCTATTTGCGAACCGTCAGTTCCCAAAAGTTACTTTAGCCTTGAGCGAAGTGCTCGTGCCGGTTTCTTATTTTTTCGAGGGCCGTTTCCCGTTCCGGACCCCCGGTGGGCCTTTTTCGAGCCTAAGTGTTGGAAAATCCGATGTTCTCGCTTCTAAATCTCTTATCGGGAGTCCTATTTGCGAATCGTCAGTTCCTACAAGTTACTCTAGCCTCGAGCAAAGTGCTCATACCAGTTTCCAATTTTTCCGGGGGCCGTTTCCCGTTCTGGTCTCCTGGTGGGCCGTTTTTGAGCCTAAGTGTTGGAAAATCCGGTGTTTTCGCTTCTAAATCTCTAACCGGGAGTCCTATTTGCGAACCGTCAATTCCTACAAGTTACTATACCCTCGAGCGAACTGCTCTTGCCGGTTTTTTATTTTTTCGGGGGCCGTTTCCTGTTCCGGACGAATTTTTTAAAATCAAAGGCCTTTACCGACGAAATTTTTTTTACCTACGAAAATTATCATTGGGAAATTTATTACCGACGTTTAATTGTAGATGTCGGTAAAGCCCTGTTGTTTTTTCCCTCTCCCGCCACCCAAAAGCCCTATTTTCTCCTCTCTCTGCTCTCTCTCTCTCTCTCTCTCTCTCTCTCTCTCTCTCTCTCCCTTGCTTGATCTCTCTGCGCTCTCTCTCGCTTTCTCGATCTTCTCTCTCTCACTCTCTCTGCTCTCTCTCTCTCAACCTTATTCTCTCTGATCTCTCTGATTTCTTGCTCTCTTCGATCTGTCGGTCTCTCTCTGCTCTCTCTCTCTGCTCTCTCTCTCTCTCTCTCTCTCTCTCTCTCTCTCTCTCTCTCTCTCTCTCTCTCGCTCTCTGTCTAATTTTAGGAAAAGTAAAAATCAGAGATTATTACTGACGAATTAGAAAACATTGGTAAAATCGAATTTTAGCGACATTTCCTTGAAAACCGTTGGCAAAGTTCAATCTTATTATTAACTCCATTTTAGGGAAAATAAACATTTCTAAAAATAAAATTAAACATTAACGACGAATTTTATGACGTCGGTAAAAATGAAAATTAAAAATCGAAGTCCTTTACCAACGAATTTTTTTCCCCGTCGAAAATTAGCGTCGGAAAATTTATTACAGATGTTTAATATATAACGTTTATAAAGTTTGATAGACTTTTTTACTTTTTTTTTTAAATAATAAAAATAAAATAATTTTGGGCGATGTAAATTCATTTTTTGCGACGAAATATAAACGTTGCTAAACGTCCCACTTCTTTTTTCCCTCTCCCACCTCCAAAAGCCCTGTTTCGCTCCCACTTACTCTCTCCGTCCAAAAGCTAGCCCTCTTTCCTCTCTTCTCTCCTCTCATTCTCGCTCTCTCTGCTCCTCTCACCCTCGCTCTCGCTCTATCTTCTCTCTCTGCTCTCTTGCTCTCTCTGCTCTTCTCTCACTCTCGCTCTCTCTGCTCTCTCGCTCTCTCTGCTCTTCTCTCACTCCCTCTCTCTCTCTCTCTCGCTCGATCTCTCTGCACTCTCTGTCTCTCTCACTCACTCTCGCTCAATCTCTCTGCTATCTCTCTCTCGCTCTCTTGATCGATCTCTCTCTGCTCTCTCTCTCGCCCTCTCGACCTGCTCTTTCTCTCTCTCTGCTCTCTCTCTCTCTATCTGCTCTGCTCTTTCTCTCTCTCCCCCTTTCTCTTTTCTCTCACCCGGTGCTCTCTTTCCCTCTCCCGCCGTCGCCCCCTTCTCTCTGGTATGCTCTCTCCTCTACTTCGCATTTTTTTTTTTTTAGTTTGGGCAAAAAAAAAAAGAAAAAAAGGTATGCCCCAGCGATTCCTCATCTCTGTTCTTTCTTTTCATTTCATTTTTCTTTTTTTTTTTCTTCCTCAGGTTTGCAATCCTATATTTGCTCAGGATTTATGCAACCATCTATGGTATGATTTTTTTTTAAATTTATGTAAATGGAGATTGTAAATGTGTTTTCATGCTTGCAGATTTTTTAGTTATTATTTTCTGTGTGTGTTATGCCTGTTATGATGGTGGTGGTGTGACAGTGGCAATGGACAGATGGAGGGCTTTTTTTTTTTTTAAAGGTTTTGGCTGTTTTCTTCTTTTGGAAGATCTAATGGTCTACATCGAATGGTCGACTTGAATAATCTGACGAGGCTGTTAGACCTAACACCCTTTCTCTCTATTTGTTCAATTTTGGATTATTATCTTAGTCCTTTATGTTCTTGTGCCCAGCATGACAAAACTGGCCTAAACACTCAGATTACTCTCCAACCCAAAAACTAATAAAATGTTCATTGCCAAGGAAATACTTTCTTGAATACTGGATCTAGCCCTAAAATTAGGTCCAACATCTAAAATTAGGCCGATCGGATCCTTTTTCCTTCAATGAAATGGGCAAGACATGTGACAGATGTATGTCAATCTTAGCCACAGAAAGCCTCTGTAGCATGTGCATGAAAGAACATGGTGAAAGAAACACAACATAAAACGTCTCTCATTGTCTTAGGCAGCCCTGGCACTGAGGCTAACCAACGTGAGAAAGAGGGCACTTGGAGAATAGTGTGGGTGTTTGTGTTGTCCTTTGTAAGTTGGTACTGAGGCACAAGAAGCAGCATTTGGAAAATTAATACAACTGTTCATTTGTTTTCCAACTTCTCCAAGAAAATAGAGGCTACACCAGACACAAGACTCTGTCTATCTATCTGTACTACATGTCTTTAATAAGCTCTCAAGGAGTGCTATTAGCCACGGCCAAGGGAGATTGGGTGAAAAGATCATGGGTCAAAAACCAAAATCCAAATGTCTTCTTCACTACTATTCTCATTACTTCATTCAAGCTCTTTAATGTTCTCCCTCTCTTTCATAACTCCACAATTCAAAACATTTAACACATCTGAGATCAACTTGAAATAGTAAATTGAAAACAAGACACCACTTTTATCAGGTCGGCCAGTGAAGCCCAAGGATATCATCCATTAAGTGATTTTCATAACTGAAAGTTCTTTTCAAAACAGAGAACACCAAAAGAATAAAATAACAATGAAAGATTTAAGTCCAAGTCTCACATATTGAAATAATTAAAAGAGATGCGATAGGTTACAAAATTACAGTGTTACCAACGTACGGGTGGAGTTTGTTATAATTGAAGAGAAGAACTAGCGCGACAAACTGAATTTCCTTTACTTATTATACATTTTGTTTTTTGAAAGAAAGAAAATACGTTTCATCAAATAGTTGTCATTAAACATATGAGCCCATTGTCTCAGGCTATTGCTAAATTAGTTAGGGATATGTGTAGTCTAAATAGGGACACGAGTTGAAATCACTTGTAGAAATGAGAAAGAAACAAGAAAAAAGTGTGGCCCCATTGCATGTTCATATGATTTTGGTTGAATAACTTCGCCAATGGATTGAGATCTAATCCAGGATGTCATTGAAGTTTCAAGTCCTAGGTATTTACATTTGCAAAATGTTCTCGTAGGATTGTCAAGGGAGTGATGTTCTTTATTGTCTATAACAAAAAATTAGGACACAACAAGTGTTTTTTGTTTGACACATACATATATGATCCTTTTACAAATTGTTGACTGTTGACTGTTGGAAGAAGATAGAGTGATTGTGCTCTTATCTATTGTGTTTATATTTATATTTGTATCTTATTGTTTTTTTATCTGTTTCTCCCCTTTTATTCAAATGGACTAAGTCTTTTTAGGAATATTTTGGATTTATTAAGGTCACGTGTGTGGAACATCAAATATTTCACAACTTGAAGGTGTTATAAATTTTCTTTTATAAATTTTTTATAGTTTGGTACAACAATGTGGTTTTTTTGTTAAAAGAGAGAAGGCTGGAAGTTGGAACCAATCTAAGAATTTCCAAAACTAATTTTCAATGCTCACATGAAAATAAGGTTTTATTGAGCATAAAATCACAGAATTATACAAACTTATAATGTTGAGTATCTTTTCAGATATGGACAGGAGTTGGATACTACATTATCAGAACCGATTTAGTGCGGAGTACATGGCCGGGGTGAACTCATTTATTGATTTTGCAAAGGCGAATTCAGGCGGGGCGGTGTTGATTAACTGCCCGTGTAACGATTGCTGTAACCATCGGAAGCATGACTATGTAACCGTGAGAAATCATTTGCACATTCAAGGAATGATGGTCTCATACCTACGGTGGATATATCACGGGGAATCGATAGTTCAACCCGATGATTCGGATGAGAGCGAGGATGAATCAGAAGAGAATCAGGATTAATATGATGAGTTGATAGAGGACCATCGTAGGGGAACTTACTTTGAGGAAGATACTCAAGAGAGGGATGATGTGCATGATTTTGAAAATTTGTTGAAGGCTTCTCAGCATGGCTTGTACCCAGGATGCAAAAGCTTAGATACTCTGTTATCGTTTGTCATCAAGATATTGCATGTGAAGGTAGAAAGTGGGTGCAGCAATCAATTGGTCGACAAGGCTTTGCAGATTTTTAAGGACTTCTTACCCGAAGGTCATGTGGTGCTTGCATCAGTTTACGAGGCCAAGAAATTATTACGTGACTTAGGCATGGGATACAAGAACATAGATGCCTGTAAACACAATTGCGTGTTGTATTGGAAGGAGAACGCTCAATTGAATAAATGTCCAGAATGTGAAGAGCCTAGGTACAAGGTCAATGATGGCAAGCGCCAGAAGATCCCTCATAAGGTGCTCCGTTACTTCCCATTGACACCGAGGTTACACAGATTGTATATGTCAAGGAAGACAACCACAGAGATGAGATGGCACAGTGATAAGCGCGTTAACGATGGGATAGTGCGACATCCGGCTGATTCAGTGGAATGGAAAGAATTTGATAAGAATTATCCAGA
>QPKB01000006.1:5670948-5688252 GCA_003546025.1 Camphora micrantha | reverse complement strand
CATTATTGCTATTCCTTTTGCTCCTAAGCAAGTCCCTTTGTGATTGTTGTCAAAGGGGGAGAATAAATTGTAAGAACATGTTGTTCAGGGGGAGTCTGTAACTGCCGAGAAGACATGCTACAGTAGTACAGAATAGAGCAGAAACTTGTGTGCAAGATCGATTGATGGTTAACATGTTCCAAGTGTTGCCAACAATTTCAAAGGGGGAGATTGTTGGATTTTGAAGAGAGTTTGATGCTTGAAGCTCAGTATTTTGTGTTGGAATTATTGTCAACACGTTGTCACACAAGGATAGTACCGAATGCCTCAGCTCGGCACAGCACCGGATGCCTTAGCTCGGCACAGCACAGGATGCCTCAGCTCGGTTACGGCAGCAAGGAGATCGGTAAAAGAAAGGAGATCGGTAAAAAGCAAAGAGCCTGGTAAAAGAAAGAATCATGGTAAAAGAATGGAGATCGATAAAAGCCAAGAGCCCGGTAAAAGTAGAGAGCTCGGTAAAAGCATTGAGCTTGGACATGACAGCTCAGTTCGTAGAAGCGCAAAGCTCAAAGAAGAATCAAGCGCTGAGTTCGGTAAAAGCACTGATCCCAGCCATAACAGCCCAGTTCGGCAAAGCATCAAGCGTAGAGATCGTTCAAGCACTGGCGAAGCATTGAGCTCGATCAGTTCGGCAAAGCATTGAGGTTGGTAAAGCGCAGTGCGTGGTCAAGCACTAAGCAGCTCTGTAAAGTCTTTCAAGCACTGAGCAGCTCGGTAAAGTCTTTCAAGCACTGAGCAGCTCGGTAAAGTCTTTCAAACACTAAGCAGCTCGGTAAAGCGCAAAGCTCGTTCAAGCACTAAGGTCGGTCAAGCACAGAGCTCAAAACAGAAAGTTGCGCCAGAAAAAACAGGGGATCTTTTCCAATCCTTGAAGGAGTTTACAAAACAGAAAGTTGCGCAGGGGATCTTTTCTAATCCTTGCAGGAGTTTCCAAAACCTCTCCTAGCCTTTTTACAATCACGAATTAGGGTTGACAAATCCTATATAAAGGCATGCTAGGGATTGTTGAAAATACACAGATAGACGCACAGAAATAGAGAGAAGATTTGTGAGGGTGTGTGAGCTTGCAAGGAGACGCTGCTGTGATTCTTTACAGCAAGTAAAGAAGAAACTCTGCATCAAAAAGATGGTTCTTCATCAGTAGTTTCTTTAGATAAGTATTTCTCAATTCATGTTTATTAAATCTGATTTGTATGGGATTGAGAGTGAGAGTTGTAGAAAGGAATTTCTGTAAAGGGTTTTTCTCTAATCTTTGTAAAACATCAAGTGGGTGCTTGGTGTTAGGGTTTGGTGATCTTGTCTGTTGGTGCAGACGAATTGTAAAGGGAGTTGTTGCTTCCTAGATAGTGGGTGCTATCTGAATCAGGGGTGGGTGCTCCTTGAAGTTGAAGCTTCAGAATAAATCAGTAAGACTAGCCTCGGATTGGTGTCCGGGTAGTCGTTGCACCGTGGAACCACGTTAAAACCTTGTGTTCCTGTGGTTGATTGCTTTTTGTTTTATTGCTTTGATTATTTGGACTCACTTGAAAAGTATTGAGACATCACTGATTCACCCCCCCCCCCCCCCTCTCAGTGATCGTGTGATTCTAACATACTCGGGCATGAATCGTTGGAAATCAGAGAGGATGCTACCTATGTCGAGAAGCCTATTCAGATCATTGATACAAAGGAGCAAGAATTGAGGATGCCTACTATTCAGTGGGTGAAAGTGCTTTGGGAGAATCATGGATCGGAAGAGGCGACATGGGAATTGCAAGACCAAGTGCAGAAGAAGTATCCATATCTTCTCCCTGAGGTGAGTTTTGTATTTTATTTGGTGCACCAAATATCCCAAGGGGTGGAGGATGTAAGACCCCTACCCGAGTGACCTCGATTAGTTGATCGATTCCAAAGCAGTAATCAATCAAGTTCAGGAACTTCAGGTAATTCTCCATGAAATTCATGCAAAAAGAATGTTTGTTAGTGAGTCTTTCCAAGTGGCAGCAATCATTGAAAAATTGGCACCACTTTGGAAGGATTTTAATAACTACCTTAAGCATAAGCGAAAGGAGATGAAACTTGAAGACCCGATTGTCAGATTGAGGATATAGGAAGACAATCGTGCATCTGAAAAGAAAGCAGGAAAAACCTTCACTGAAGCCAAGGCAAATGTGGTGGAACATGGGAAGAATCCCAAAAAGAGGAAAAACAATCCCAACGGCTCAAAGCAAGGTCCCAATGACAACAAGAAGTTTGGACACTCTCTCCACTGATGTTTCAAACATCAATCTTTCTGCTGTGGTCTCAGAAATCAATTTGGTTGGCAACGGTAAGACCCCGACCCCTAATTCTCATGTTGAGTGTTGTCTTAGTTGTGGATTAGCTTTTTGAGTGAGATTAGAGGTGGTTTGGCTTCATTTGTGAGTTTGGTTAGATTTTTCATAGCTTTGGAGAATTTTGAGAGCCGCGAGTTTGTTTTGACCCGGCCAGTGGTGGCCCGTGTGATTTGTGTTCGCGTGGGAATTTATTCTTTTATTTCAAAAAGTTTCGATTTTTACTCCTCTTGATTTTTTTTATTGATCTTAACAACTTTCATATTTTGTCCATTTGAATTTGAAACTCGGAAATCACATTTTTCGAGAAAAAGGGCAAAAATGACTTTTCACACCAAATATGTGTATGAACTTCGAAATTTGCAAATCATGAGGAAAATATACTTTTCGGAAACTAGATATTTCGACGATCAACTTTATCTTCTTCGTCGTTTTCATTCGGGACCCACAAATGATCAATCCAGCTACTTGAAGACTTGGGGCCCATGGGGTTCACCTTCCTCACTTAAAACCCAAATAAAACCCACGTTGGAGGCCTTTTTCTCCTTCATTTCATTTTTCCTGCAACACAGCTGAACCTGAGTGTTTTCTTCTCCTCCATTTTCAGCCCCTTCTCTCCTCTTACATGTATATTTCTTGAGTGCTATTTAAAGATTTGATTTCACAAATCCTTTCTCCTCATCTCAAGCTTTTCAAAGATACTATTTTTGAGGAATTTCAGCTGGAACCCATCTCTTCTCCAAGCCCTTCTTCTTGTCTAGAGCTCTAAAAAGGTTAGCATTGACTTCTTTTTCAAATTTCTTGTTTTAATGGAACCTTTTGAACCCTTTCTTCATGCATGCAAAAGGGTTCTTTGAGAGCGCTTTCTAATTTCGAATTTGGTGGTTTTTTGTGTGTTTTTCTTGGGGCTTTTTGGTGTAGATTTGGTGCAGCTGAGTTGAGTGTTCTTGGACTAGAGTGTGGATCTTTTGGAGTGGAAGCAAGTGAATAAATTGATAATGGAATGCATGCAATTGAACTTGTGTTTCTTTTTCAAAGTTTGATGTGGAATTTCTATTTCATTGATTCATTTCCTTTGGTTATGCAACGTGGATTTCCTAAGGGTTTTTATGTTCAGATTTCCTGCAATGTTTTAAATGTGTAGTTGGGTTCAGATTTCTACAATGTTTTAAAGGTTTAGATTGTGTGCAAATTTCTGTAATGTTTTAATGATCAGCTATATTCAGATTTCTGCAAGGTTCAATGTTCAGTTATGTTCAGATTTGTGCAGGATTTTAGTGTGCAATTGAGTTCAGATTTCAGCATGATTCTTATATACAAATGGGTTCAGATTTCTGCAGGATTTGTATATGCAAATGAGTTCAGATTTCTGCAAAACTCTGTATTTCTAATGTCATACAATATGCTGAAATTTGATTTGGGGAATCTGAATGTAAATAATGTTTATGGTTGAATGAGAATTCTCAATGTTAAGAAAGACTTGAAATGAATGGGAAAGAAACTGAAAATGATAAAGGAAGAAGGAAGGAAATGGAACCAAAGAAAAAGAGGAACAGTGCAGAATTCTGCACTGAACCGGACCCAGCACAGAAACTGGGCCGCTCGAGCGAGCCCATGGGCCGCTCAAGCGGACCAGTCTCCGGATGGGGTCTGCTTGAGAAGACTCACCTCCGCTCGAGCGAGCCTGGGCCCTGTCAGGCCTGTTTCAGCCGGCGCCCAGGCCCATTTCAGCGGGTCCTTTCCCTTTTATTTGAAGTATTTAACCCATATGGACTACGAATGTTTGGGAATGAATAGTTTAGAAAGAAATACATTGAATTATGCAAATTGAATGTGAAAAATGAAGGAAAGACTCAATGTTGGAATTCACCGGGGAAATTTTTATAAGTCTCAATGTACAGTTTACAATGTTGAATGTTGGAGATTTTCATTGGTACCAAACCCATTATTATAAATCAACATTTAGGGGTTAAGTGTGTATTGAGACAACCTTTGGTAAGCCATTAAACCACGATACATTACTCCATTCCAAGTTAGGGAAATTTATATATTTTCTACAAATTGTTTTGAAATAGATTTGAGTGGTTTGCCACATTCGAAAACATCGGTAAGGCTACTCATCTGATTCGTTCGAATTTGTCAGTATGTATTTGTCTGGAGTAGTTCCTTTTATCGATTTTGGAAATGTATTACTATGATTTGATTTGTATCGATTCAGGTTTTGGTTTTGAATGACACCAGTAAGCTTAGGTTACCTTGTTGGGCTGATCACCAGGCTTGGGATCTTTAAATTATTTACCAATGCAGTTTGGACTCTGTCTGCTCCGGCCATGGCAACGTTCTTGTATTCCGATCCCACGGGTAGTGGCAACGGTTCTGTATTCCGGCCCCACGGGTAGTGGCAACAGTTCTGAATTCCATCCCACTTTATGTGGCAACGGCTTTGTTTGTTCCGGTCCCACAGGTAGTGGCCACGGTTTCTGTTTGCTCTTGTTACTTCGGTAATAGGAGAATACAGCTATATGTGGATTGCTAATGTTTTTTCTCAGTTTATTATGTCTCTTTAAAATTGTTAATGGTTTAGAAATTGTTTAATTATTTCATCGATATTCATGTTTAGGCTTTTAATTGTTTTATAATGTTTTTCATAATGTTTTATAAATTTTTGTCATCCTTTATTTGTTTATTTGCTTGCCAGACCGTCATGTCTGATACTCTCTTGTTTGGTGCCAGATTTCGACCCTTGTTGCCTTTTAGACGGTTTGAGCAGGGGCGGCGGTTGAGCCGTCAGTTGGATGTGAGTGGCTGCCCAACGATGTCATCTAGACGTCGCTTTTGGCGCCGGAGTTCGTAACATAATTTGGGTAGCATTTTGTTTAGTTGGTTATTTTTGGATGGTTTTTATTAGCCTTTTTCTTTTAGGATTTTTCATGAATATATTTGTATAATTTGTAACTTGAACATATGTGGGAAATGAATTGTCCTGTTACTGCCAGCTCAGTATTTTATGATTCTTGATTTGTTCCAGTCTGATTATGAGCCATGATTTGATGGCTTTATGTTAGTGGTTGAGTGCGACACGGAACCCGATGGCCACGGGCTCTGAGCCGCAATGCCACATCAGCTTCCGCGAAAATTTCAGGTTGTGTGGAATTTTGTAATCCTCACACACGCGGATCCTGGGGAAAGAAAAAAGAAATAATTAACCCCAAATCACGCTCCCCGAGATCGGATCGCTGCAGGATCCCGGTTTTGGGGCATGACAATAACACCAGAGAATGGTGGGTGGACATTGGGGCCACTCGACATGTCTGCTCAATTAAAGAGATGTTCTCCACTTACCATGCATCAACTGGAGAACAACTCTTTAATAAGTCTACAAAACTAGGTCATTAGGTCATCATTTAATTAGCATTTGTGGACTTAATTAGGTTTAATTGCATAAAAATTGCACTCAATTTCATGATTTCATGTATTTGGGATTATTTTTGGAAACATGGTCAAAATAGGTTAAAATTTATTGAATTGCATGACTTGTGAAATTTAATTTTTCTCATCACATGTATCAACCAAAAATTAGGCTTTTGGTTTCATCAATGCATATCTTGCAAATTTTTAACACCATATGCGATTTTTGGAAAGTTGGTCATCTTGGTGCATCATTCAGATGTAGGGTCCCATGCATGATTCATGTTTATTTTCTTACATGTATTTAATGATAAATTTATTTCTTTCAATTTGTAGGAGAAATCCGTATGGGTTAATGAAATTTGAGAAGAGAGGTCAAAGGAGGGTCAAATAACAACAAGCAAGGAAAGAGTTCAAGCATGTCTTGGACATTCAACATGGGCCCCACACACCCCATTGCATGCCAACATAGAAGTTTCCATTTGTGCACAATTATTCTCAGATTTTTCAGGGGTAGCAACTTAAAATGGCCATAACTCTCAAACCGAGTGTCGGATCAGCGCAATCTAGCCACCGTTGGAAAGATCTTTTTTAGTAGATATCCGTGGAGCCCGAGATTGCGTAAATCAAAGCTATATTGAGGGAGATATGACCTCGAGAAGTTGTCTACTACAATTTTGGGCGGGAATCGCAAGAAATCTCAATATTTGGAAAGTTTCTTCCTTCTACATCATCATGCAAATTTTAAAGATATTCTTGAAATTATATAAGGAAGGTGTGTACATCAAGAAACCTAATAAGGTAAGGAAATCTCTCAAATTTAAAAGTCTTTCTAAAGAGAGAAGCCAACTTTGAGCCTAAGCAAGAATCTTAACACATAAGGAAACAAGAGCCCTAAAGATGAGAGATTCTTTACTAAAAAAAGATTTGCAAAAATTATAAAAGGGAGTCATGGGAAGGGCTGGACATCCAATAACTCTTGTGTAGAATCTTGGAGGCTTTCTCTCTCCATTCCACTCCCATCCACCCTCTCTCTCTAATCCCTTTCTTCTTCTTCTTTTTTTCTAATTCTTTAGACATAGATTGAGAAATCATGTTGAGAGAATGATGAAGAGAGAAGAATATTAATTTTTTTGTACTTCAAGATCAAGGAATAAAGACATTATTTGGATTGATTCTGCGTATTCTCTATGTAAGTGAGTTAATTTTCTATTTCTAGTTCTTTTATGTGTTTTGATTGGAGACAATATTTCACATGATTAGATCTAAGGTTTTGAAAATAAAATAAACAGATTAAAAGTCGAGAGACAACAAGTAATCACTAGCATAAATTTCTCCTGCTCTAAGAAGAGAGGACTGCATCATCATCGCATTGTCAATATTTGTAGGATTGTCTAGTTTCTAAATCTTTAGTACATCTTTTCCGCTTTCTATTTTCCACCCTTTTATTTTTATTTTAAGTTAATATTCTGATTATTTTTTATTTACAAATTCTAGATTTAAAAACCCCAATTTGCTTCTTTCTATGTTTAGTAGAAACTTTCGATTTTTATTAATTGCATAATATATGGTTGGAAAGTGTTTTTACATACATCATATTTAGAAATTGCATTAGAGCAGGGTTTTGTTGCTGAAATCACAAGATTATCAACTGATTAGAAAGACTAAATTCGGACCTGGTATGTGAATAGTGAAAACTTTTGCACAGCTTCAGCAAAATTGACCCAACTGTGTCACAAAATTGTGATATTTAAAAACCAGGTGAACGTGAACGTTTTAGTCGGGAAAATAGCAGATTTAAAGTATAATAATTGGACTTTGAAACCCCAAAATTTCAGTCAAAAATAATCTCGGGAACCGTGTCAACCAGAGGCTCAAACAAGGGTAGTTGGTAAGCCTGCGTTCAGATTTCAACAGCAAAACAGTTCAAGTATGCATCTTTAGGAGATTATATCTTTTTCGTTTTGAATCCTTTTTCTATTCTTCTTTTTTTTTTTTTTTTTTTTTTTTTGTGTTCACGCATCATCAGAGTATTGATTCCAGCCATTAGATTTAGTTTCATATCATCTTAGAATAGTCGTACAGTCCAGAGAAATTTGGCCTGTGTAAGAGTTTCCATACTTAGAATTTTTTAAAGCATGCATCAGATTTTTAAAAACTTCCATAAAATTGCATTGTTAGCATTTAGGGCATTATAGATCATTCATATTTACATAAGAAGTGATTTCAGTAATTAGTATCTAATTTAGGAAGTTTTGTTTTGATTTATCTTATATTAAATTGGTTGTTTTAATGAGTTTGTTACTTTTGCAGGTTATAGTTAGAATAGGGTTGAATAAACTAGGTTTCTTTACTTAGTTTAGGTTTATTTTTTTTATTTGAAAAGTTTTAATTTTTAATTTTTAATTTTTTGGAATTTTCTTGTAATTTGATTAGTTTCTTTATTAGATTAGATTTAGTTTCTAAATTAGGACAGGTTAAAGTTAGAAAGTTTTTTAAAAAGCATTGCTCCCTGTGGATCGACCTGGACTTACCAGATTATTACTACAATTGCACCCTATACTTGGGGTCCGATCACTCTTCATGGGCAACTCTGCCACTTCTAAGGTTGAAGGCCAAGGACAGATGGTATTAAAAATGACTTTTAGAAATGAACTCACCCTCAATAATGTGCTGCATGTACCTGATATTCGTAAGAATCTGGTATCATGCTCACTATTGAGTAATAAGGGTTCCAAATTGGTATTTGAGTCGGATAAGTATGTTCTCACTAAATCTGGGATGTTCGTGGGGAAAGGGTACATGAGCGATGGCCTCTTTAAAATGAATGTAATGACAATTGTACCTAATAAGAAAAACTCTTCTGCTTATATGCATGAGTCCTCTAATGTGTGGCATGGTAGACTAGGTCATGTTAACTATGATGCTCTGCGTAGATTAGTTAATATGGAATGTTTGCCTAAATGTAGTCTGATTCTAATATCAAATGCGAAACATGTGTAGAAGCTAAACTTACTAGAACTTCTTTTCATTCTATTGAACATGCTTCTGAACCCCTTCAGTTAATTCATTCTGATATCTATGACCTGAAGTTTGTTTAAACTAAAGGTGGTAAGAAATATTTTCTTACATTCATTAATGATTGCACAAGATACTGTTATGTTTACTTATTGAGAAGTAAAGAAGAGGCCTTGGAAATGTTCAAACATTATAAGAATGAGATTGAGAATCAACTTGATAAGAAAATCAAGGTGATAAGAAGCGATAGAGGTGGTGAATACGAATCACCTTTTGGTGAATTCTGTTCACAAAATGGCATTATACACCAAACTACTGCTCCTTATTCACCTCAGCAAAATGGTATTGTTGAAAGGAAAAACAGAACTCTAAAAGAAATGATGAATGCTATGTTGATAAGTTCTGGATTATCTCAAAATTTGTGGGGGGATGCTATCCTCTCCGCAAATTATATTCTCAACCGAATACCTCAAAAGAAAACCAATAAGACCCCCTACGAATTGTGGAAAGGCAGAATGCCTACTTACAAATACTTAAAAGGGTGGGGATGTTTGGCTAAAGTGGCGGTTCCTATACCTGAAAAGGTTAAAATAAGACAAAAAACAGTTGACTTTGTATTCATTGGGTATGCTCATAATAGCAGTGCGTATCGATTTCTAATTCACAAATCTGAGATTCCCGATATGCATCCTAATACTATTATTGAGTCAAGGAATGCATCGTTCTTTGAACATATATTTCCTTATAAACCATCGCAGGAAACGAGTTCTCCTAAAAGAAGTCATGATACTACTAGTAGCAGTAATCAAAACCAACAAGAGATTGATGAACCTAAACGAAGTAAGAGGGCTAGAACATCAAAAATGTTTGGTTCGGATTTTCTAACATTTATGTTAGAAGATGAGCCTCAAAGCTTTAAAGAAGCGGTGTCCAGTCTTGAGACACCATATTGGAAAGAGGCAATAAATAGGGAGATTGAATCCATTTTGCAAAACTATACATGGGAACTAGTGGATCTTCCACAAGGTTGCAAAACTCTTGGATGCAAGTGGATATTCAAGAGAAAGATGAAAGCAGATGGATCAATCGAAAAGTACAAGGCTAGGCTTGTTGTTAAAGGGTACAAACAAACGGAAGGCTTGGACTATTTTAATACTTATTCACCAGTTACGAGGATAACATCCATTCGAATGTTATTTGCAATTGCTGCTATACACAATTTTGAGATACATCAAATAGATGTAAAGAAAAGCTTTCCTAAATGATGAATTAGATGAAGAGATATATATGAACAACCAGAAGGGTTTAATGTTCCAGGTCAAATTAAGAAAGTTTGTCGGCTTGTCAAATCTTTATATGGATTAAAACAACCACCAAAGCAGTGGTATGAGAAATTTGACAGTTTGATGATGTCAAACGGGTTTAAGAATAATGAATGTGATAAGTGTGTATATGTCAAGAACACTAACAATGGCTGTATCATTATTTGCTTATATGTTGATGATTTGCTCATTATGGGTAGTAATGATAGTATCATTCAAGCTACCAAGAGAATGTTAAACAATAAGTTTGATATGAAAGATTTAGGTGTTGCCAATGTCATACTAGGAATAAAAATTTCTAAAACATCGGATAGACTGATATTATCTCAATCACACTATATTGAGAAAATATTCAAGAAATATAATCAAGATAGTAGCAGTCCAGTGAGAACACCTATAGATATTAGTATCTATTTATCCAAGAATAATGGAAAAGGCATCTCATAACGCGCATATGCGCAAATAATTGGCAGCCTAATGTATGTAATGAATTGCACTCGTCTTGACATTGCATATGCGGTTAGTAAATTGAGTAGATACACAAGTAACCCAGGAGCAGACCACTGGAAGGCCTTAGTTAGGGTTTTAAAGATATTTAAAATACACCCAAAACTATGGATTGCATTACTCTAAATATCTAGCTGTACTTGAAGGCTACTGTGATGCCAACTGAATATCAGATATAAAAGATTCAAAGTCCACAGGTGGATATCTATTCACACTTGGTAGTGCAGCGGTCTCATGGGAATCTTCTAAACAAACATGCATTGCTAGATCCACTATGGAATCTGAGTTTATTAAACTGGATAAAGCTGGTGAAGAAGCTGAGTGGCTTCGTCAATTCCTAGGAGATATTCCAATGTGGTCAAAACATGTGCCTCCTATCTGCGTTCATTGCAATAGTCAATCAGTAATTAGAAGGGCACAGAGTAAAATATATAACGATAAGTCTCGACATATTCATCAAAGGCATAATACTGTGAGACAACTGCTCTCTAATGGCATTATGACAATCAAGTACATAAAGTCCGTAGATAACATTGCTGATCCTTTTACCAAAGGTTTAGCGAGAGAGCAAGTAAATCGCTCATCGAGGGGAATGGGCTTAAAGCCTATGAATGAAAAGTTGCCATAATAGAAGCCCTACCTAGTTGACTGGAAATCCTAAGATCTAGGTTCAAGGGGACAACTGAATTATGTGTGACTTAACGATATCACTATGGAAATAAAATCTCTTGCTCATTCCTATGATATTAGTAGTGATACATGCAGCGGTAATTAGGATAAGCAAAGCTTTTAATGATTCTTACATCTTGGCTAATCAGATGGGGTATAGCATGATACTCTTAATAAGAATCACCTATGTGAGTGTGACCTGAGCCGATTCTATGAGAATAATAAGGCTAAATTCTCTAAAGCACTCATGAAATCAGGCATTGTTCAGGTGTAAGACCCCGACCCGAGTGACCTCGATTAGTGTTGATTAAGTTGCGTGTTAGTCTTGATTTGGTTTAGTGGATTTTAGTTTAGTTGGTTTAGAATAGCTTTGTCATAGCTTTGGGGAATTTTGAGTGCCTTCGGAATTAGTGAGGCCCTTTGAGGGTTCCTTGTTATGACTTACGTGTGCTTGGGGGATTACTCGAGGTTCTTTTGATTTGGTGTTTTATCCCGATTTACTTGTTTTGTTAATCCCTTCAACTTTCATGTTGATCCCGTTCCCGTTCGAAATCCCGAAATTCGACTTTTCTAGCTTCTTGGGCAAAACAGTCTTTTTACAATTGAATCTGGACCAAATAATTGATATTCCCGAAACCCGCGAAACATATACTTTTTGGAAACTAGATATTTCGACGATCATTTCTTCCTTCTTCGTCGATTTCATCTGAGATCCCGAAAACTACTATTTGAGCCCAACAAGGTTGCTAGTTGGTGGAGCCCACTTGTGTTGCTTATAAAAGAGAGCTTATCCTCTCCTTTTTCTCTTTTCCAGCACAACAACCAACCTAGGGTTTTCTTGCACTCTTTTCTTCTTCTTCTTGGCTTCTCCATCATCAAGAGACAACCAAACTTGCACCAACACCAAAAAGGGATTTCACCATCTTCTTCATCACTTCAAGAGCTCTCCATTGGTACCATTTGTGAAGAAATCCCATCTCTATAAGATCCTCATTTAGCTTGCCTTGAGAATTTGGAACACCTTTTGGTAAGCTCTCTCCCTAATCTTCTAGATTTGTGTTCTTCTAGCCTTAGAGAAGCTACATTTCCATTGTTGAAAGCTTTCTCTTCTCCTTCATTGTTTTGACCCATTTTAGGGTTTGTTTTGGGGGTTTTTGTAGAGTTGTGTTCTTGGCTTGCAAGGGTGCTTAGGAGCTTGTTTTCCTTTGATTTGGGACCCACGGCAAGTGGATGATTTGATACTTTTAGCTTTGGATGAGTTTTATGAAATGCATTTATGTTTTCACCTAATATTTTGTGATATTAATGGCTTGTTTAGATTTGAAATAAATGCTCATATTGGTTCTTGTTAGCTTGTTAAATCCATGATTTGGATTGTTAATCAGGTTTAAGAAAGGAAGAGAAAAAGATTGGAAAATGGAAAGACCCATTGAACTGCTGTAACAGAACCTGGGTTCTGTTACGCAGTTCACGCGGTCGACCGACCAAGGGGCGCGGTCGACCGGGCACACTGGAACAGGTCCCCTGTGGGACGACCTGCTGCACTGCGGGAACCACTGTTCCGTAGTTCACGCGGTCGACCGGCCACACAGAGGTCAGGTTCTCTGGAACCTGACCAAAATACTGTTCACCCATTTTATTTTACAACTCCCGGTCAACCTGGCCCTTGGCCGGTTGACCGAGCCCACTGTGTACTGGGTCGACCGGCCAAGGGCTAGGTCGACCTGCCCAACTGGAAACCCTGCTGAAATATGGATTTTTGCCCTATGTTTGATGGACTTTAAGTGGAACTTAGTGACCCTTTTGTGGACCCGTTTGACTTCTTGTGAGGATGGTTGAACCGACATTCCTCATGGTTAATCCGGTTGTATCGGTACTTAACCTAATTCAATCTTGAACAGTATGGAACAACGGGATATCCTTTCTTTTATCTAAACGCGAAATTGGTTTGTTTAGGTATCGCGAATCCGTTTTTCCTTTCGATGACTGAGTAGGTTGTAGGGTACTACTAGATTAATATTGTGCTCAGAATCCCCTCTCTATTATGTTTTGTTTATTTAAAATTCTATTAAAGTTTGAATACCTAAGGTGCATAAAGAGCCCGGAATGTCTCCAAACTCAAGGAGTACCAAGTGATCATTACAATCGACATACGGGGTCCTTATTCACTTGATTTATATCGAATTCCGATACTTGTCCTGAATTTCAAGAAATGTGATTTATCATTCCCGAAAACATTGAATTTGCAACTAGAGCTTTTGCTAGCCCCAATATGCACTTCCCGTTTGAAAATGAAATTAGTGCTTTTGAGCATCCCGTCCCGCCCGTGTATTTAAGTGCATTACATATGATTTGTACATGTCTTATTTTACATGATTTGACCTATGAGTCGGCACCACTAAGCTTGGCTTTCCTTGCCGGTTTGATCCACCGACTCGGAGACCCTTTCCCGTCCCGCCAGCTGCAGTTTGGATCCCGCTACCCGGTTATTACCGTGGTCTTGTCCCGATACCCGGTTCGCTACCGTGGTCCCGTCTCGTATTATATTATGTATATGTATATGTTACTTATGTTGCATCTCCTCACTTAGGTGACTGAGACAACATCCCGATATGTTCATGTCACTTCGGTGATAGAGAACTTAGCTATGTGTGGTTGCCATCTTGTTTGTTTTCCCGTTTCCTTGGATACCTTACATGTTTTATATTGCATGTGTATTTGAATAAATGATTCTATCGTTTTATGAAACTATTGCTTTGACGGGTTTAAATGTTTTCCAAGGTAATTTCTTTATTGTTATGTTTTTTCACCCGTTTGCCAAACCGTCGTGTTTGACCATTTGCTTTGGTACTCAGGTCCCGTTGTTGGTCTCCCCGAGGAGGAGCACGAGGAGGCGGTCAGAGAACCACAACGTCTAGTTGAGTGGCACGCCGATGATGTCGTCTAGACATTCGGGTGCTTAAGCTACGAAACATTTTGGGGATAGAAACTAACCATTCTTTTGGGGAACTTGTTATTTGATTTATATTGGCCTTTGTTGGCCTCTATTTTTGGGGACAATGTAATTAAATTATATTGTTGTAAACCTTAACTTTCTTTTGGGGTTATAGCTTTAATGATCATTGCTCATTTTGATACTAGTATTAAACATGTGTTAATCTTGTTATCTTAGACATGAATGTATGAAATAGATTTGCTACACGCTTCCGCACATAAAAGAAATATTCATGTTGATGTGATATCCTCACCGCGGACACCTGTGGGAAATCGCGTGTACGAGTGGTACTCTTTGGTAGACTCGTATACGTTTTGGATTTAAATTAATTCATACACATAACAATTAGTTCCCGATCCCGGATTAGGCCCGATGACCCGGTCCGAGGTCGCGACAGACTGGTATCAGAGCGAGACGTGTTTCAAGCAATTAAAAGAAACTAGAAATCCTAAGGACGTGGCGAGGATTCGTTAGAGTTTTCGTTAGTTAGTATCGTGTGAGCATTGTGTGACCCCTATTGTATTATCTTGTGCTAACAAATTATTTTGCAGCATTATGCCACCTCGAAAAAGGCCAGTAAACGGCAATCCCACAGCAAGTAACAGTGAACATACAAGGCCAGTCGAAGAAGACATTCCCGACAATACCATGCAAAATCAATTTCAAGAAATGATGCGGGCTATGTTGGATCAACAAAGACAGGCTAATGAGAATCAAACAAGGTTACAGGAACAGATGCTGAAGAAGGATGAGGATCATGCCAGGGAGATGGCAGGTATGCAGAGGCAACTCTTAGAGGTGTTACAGAGGAGGCCCAAGCCTGTGCAAGCTCAACCAGCCATAGTTATCAATCAGAGGGAGCATGACCCAAATGCCTTGTTTGAGAAGTTCAGGAAGAGGGGCCCGAAAGAATTCTTCGGGACAGAGGATCCCTTAGCTGCAGACGATTGGCTGGAGCACACGGAGAACATCTTTGAGATCTTCCAGTGCACAAGGAGAGAACGGGTCCAGCTTGCAACATCTCTCTTCATCGGTTCAGCAGATATCTAGTGGAAGACAGTGAGGGAAGAATACAGGCACATGGCAGATGCAGTGGCATGGGCTAGTTTCAAGAGGCAGTTTGGGGAAAAGTATGTGCCCACTCATGTCAGGAGGCAGAAGGCAGCGGAATTTCAGCAGCTTGTCCAGGGCAATATGTCAGTCCTTGAATACCTCACTAAATTCGAGAGATTGTCTAGATATGCTCCTGAGCTAGTGGACACCGTGGAAAAGAAGATAGCTAAGTTCCTTGAAGGACTGAATCCCATCATTGAGCGGGATGCTACCGGGGTTGTACCACCTACAACATTCGAAGAGGCAGTCAAGAGGGCTTACAAATTTGAGAATTTCCACCATAAGATCCTCAGACTTCAGGGTAAAGGGCAGCAGCAGCAACAGAACAATCAACAGAGGAATCATCAGCACAAGAGGCAGAGGCAAGAGCAGAATGTGCAGAATCCTTTGGTGTGTACACATTGTGGGAAGAACCACGAGAGTGCCCAGTGTCGTACCATCACAGGAGCATGCTTTAGATGTGGTTCCATGGCTCATCAGATGAGGGACTGTCCAAGGCAGAATAGGCAGAATCAGCAGCAGCAAGGGGCACAGTGTCCAGCACAACCTCAGAACGCAATAGTTGTGCAGAACCAGGCTAGACCTCTTCAGCAACAAGCCCCACAGCAGCAGTGTAGGCCACAGCAGCAGCAGCCATAGTTTAAAATCTCGGTCTCGGTCGCGGTATCGGCCAAGCCGAAAAACCAATATGATATCGGTATCGGTCGCGGATATCGGTCCGTCGCGGTTGTCACGGTGTGAATTTTTTTTTAATCCAAAAAAATTCGTAAAAATATCCAAAAAATCCATAATATTAGAAAATGCTGGTAAACAATATTTTTTTCCATTAGTAACAACAATAAATCAAAATCTCGGTCACCTTAAGTTATGAGTCCTGTCTGTATCGCAGTTCGCTGTCTTTTCCGGTATTTCATATAATGCAGCCGTTATTGATACTCATAAAAATTTAATAAAATCATTTTCAAAATCTTAAATATATAGATCTAGCATAAAAGTATGCAGATCAATCATTTACACACCATAAAATGATCATGAATCATTAAAAGAACATATTTATGATGAAATCCCCAAAAAATGATATATTATAATTCAAATATCAAAAAATCCGAAAATAAAAAAATAAAAATAAAAATAGAAATCATGTTTATGAGTCTATGACTATGAGACATGTGGATCTATCATCTACACACTATTAATAAGCCCTTGGTATCACAAATATTCTAACAAGTAACGCCAATTATTTTTAGGAATTTTATTTTAATAAAATCATTTTCAAAATCCTAAATATATAGATCTAGCATAAAAGTATGTAGATCAATCATTTACACACCATAAAATGATCATGAATCATTAAAAGAACATATTTATGATGAAATCCCCAAAAAATGATATATTATAATTTAAATATTAAAAAATCCGAAAATAAAAAAAATGGAATTTTTTTTTATAAAAATCATGTACATGAGTAGATCTAGCATGAAAGTATGTAGATCTAACTTCTACATGAAGAAGACAACACAAGCGAGCGAAGTGACAAACCCATGATTTCTATGCTTAATCTAAAATTAAAAAATAATAATAATAAAATGCTTTAAGTTGATTTTCTCTTACCTTAGATGATATTTTCTTCAAAAAATAGTTGTGGGATTTGAAAATATGCAAGAGGGAGTATGGCTGCTACTATGGGTAGTAAGGAGATGAGAAGAGTGGAGAAGAAGATGAAGATGGGGAAAAAATTGCAAAAACTAGGATTTTGACCTTTTTATCTCATCTCGGCCGATATTTTGAAAATATCGACCGAGATATCGGTAAAACCGATATGATCCAAAATATCGGCCGAGATGACCGAGAATTTGGGGATATTTTGCCGAGACCGATATCTCAGCGAGATATCGGCTCGGTATCGGTCGATACCGATTCA